>BQKN01000671.1:388239-415874 GCA_022839385.1 Asparagus kiusianus | reverse complement strand
TACAGTTATTGTGCTTTGTAAACTTGCTAATGGATAATAAGCTAACAGGGAATTTAGGAGCATATAACACATCAGTGAGTTTTAAAGAGGAAGTAGCATGAACTACTCCAGCACCAAGAACTGGAGAAAGTGTACCATCAGCGATGCGAATAGAGGAAAACTTATCAGAAAGATGTAAAGAGACAAAACAATCCTTTATACCTGTCATATGGGATGAGGCTCCAGAATCTAGTACCCATGGTTCATGAGGAGAAGCTATGTAAGCATCCATACCTGAAGAGGATGCATGAGTAGCCGAATGACTGTTCTGAGAGAGCTCTAGCTGGCGTAACCTCTCATAATCTGCCTGAGAAATCTGAACAGTAGGAACAGTAGTAGCTGAATTACTAGAAATAGTAGTAGAAATAGGTGAGCGAGTCGACTCGGTATCAGCTACTTGGGCCCATTGAGGACGACCAAACTTCTCCCAGCACTTCTCAGAAATATGATTGGTTCTCCAACAGTGACCACACTGACGTGAACCCCTATCAGAATCACCTTGTCTCCCACTAAAAGAGCCACGTCCTCCCAAAGAATCACGACCACGACCACGATCACGACCGCGGCCTCTGCCTCTACTAGAGAACATGGCAGACTGATCCACTAAAGATGGAGACGGTGCAGAAGTATCAGAAGAAATACCAATAGAGACCTGCATGACTCTGGAGAATGTAGCAGTCAGTGAGGGGATGGTATCTCCACCCAATATCTATCCTCTCACCTGGGACTGCAAGTTAGGGTGCAATCCAGAAAGAAACTTGGACACTGCCAAGTCACGACGATATCCCAACAACGTCGCCGCATCAGCTACCGCAGGCTGATGCATCTCCAGTTCGTCTATCAGTCCCTTTAACTCACCAAAGAACTCCGGAACTGACCTATCTCCCTGTTTGAGCGTAAACAATCGCTCATAAATCTCAAATACACGGGAAGCATTCTTCTCATTTCCGTACATAATCTTCAAGCTGTCCCACATCTCCTTCGCAGTGGTTAAAAACATAACACTGCTACTAATCTGTGGTTCCGTGCTGTTGAGGAGCCACGTCATAACACAATAATCAGACGAGAGCCAGGAACTGTAGGTGGGATCTGTGGTGGGCGGAGGAGAGGCCAGAAGATGTGGAAGTTTGCTCTGAGCGCCAATGAAGATGCGGAAAGCCTGAGCCCAGAGCAGATAGTTTGTACCATTCAATTTTATTGTAGTCCCCAAGACTACCTTAGGCGCAGAAGTCTGACCAGCAGCAGCAGAGGGAGATGTAGAAGAGGAGGAGAGATCTGTTTCCGACATTGTTGCACAATAGTGGTAGGCAGGTAGTAGTCAAATAATCAGGGCAATAGTAGAGATCTGTTCTTTAAACATAGACTAAGAACAGATCAAAAAATAGGTAGTAGTGGATGATCGGATCGGGTCATGTGTGGCCTTGAATCACCTATTCAAGGCCATGGGAAAAAAAAGAACAAAACAAAAGGCGCGACACTGTAGCGACGGCACTGTAGCACGGCGTTACTGTAGCACGGTGATACTGTAGCACGGTGGTACTGTAGCTTCACGGCTAGTGGTGGCGGTAGTTCCGGCGGCAAGGAGAAGAGACGGCGGCGGCTAGGATTTTTGAATGAGGATTTGTGACGGCTAGGGTTTCAAGCTCTGATACCATGTAGAAAGAGATAATTGAGAGAGCAAAAAAACCCTAACTTCATTGATTCATTCAGATACTAGAGAGATATATATATAGTCATACAAATAGGGGTATGGTTAACGGGTCACAGCCCATTAACCCAATACCCAATAGACTTAATCTAACAATAAGATAACAATATTTCTCACTTCTTTATCTATTCTCTCTTTCCTAATCTTTTTCTCTTTTGCTTATTAGGACTTTTTTGATATTTTCAAAGATCCTTTATTCTATTAGTGGTCACTAGTGTCTTCTCAATGTTGAAGATGGTGAATGAATGTGGGCCTTCTCTTGAAATGAAGAGAAATGGGCTATTTATGGGGAAAAGGTGCCAGTTGATGTTATTTGAAATGGATGGTCATGATTCAGTGAGCCGTTGAAGTTTTGAATGGAGGATGTCACTAAAAAGAGGTTACAATATGAAGATAGAGACTGTGAGCAAAACTTGAGATTATCTTTGGATGGTTCATGTTGGAACATACTAAGGGTTGAGCTTTTAGTTGTGATTGTTATCTCTGCTTGTCTATGACTCTATGCTTTCAACAATGATGATGATGACCATTCTGCGAAAGCACAGGTGCTGGCATGAAACTCGTATGTGATAGTGAGAGTGGAAATGAGACTGATTACCGCAAGCATTTACATGACAATTCTGGGGCATTTTTTATATAGGGTATGGAACTTGTAGATGGACAAGTTAAACAGAGGTAACGGTGTCTCGCATGCTTTAAGTTTGATTGGGCCAAACCAGGCAAATTAAAGTGTGTGCACCATTGGCTCAATTACTTATCCGTTGGGACTCCAGTAATAAAAAGGCAAACAAACTCTAATTGGGTCAACATTAGGTGATATAACTAAATATGGATTAATAAGATGCTATATGGATCTAAAATTGGCTTTATGTGCTGGAAACTGTACGTTACAAAGTCTTTGATAAAATTTAATAGGAGAATCAATCATTATTAATAAAGTTCAACAGAAACTAACTGAAAGAAAAAAATTAAAAATAAAATAAAGTTCTGGTTGTTTGGATAATTCACTGTAAGAGTAGCAGAAACAGATTTTATGTGGCATCTGAACCTAAAACTTAGCTGCAATTGGTTCCAATTTGTTGCAATAGAATGTCTGACTTTGAACTAAGGAAGGTTGTTTTCTAGATAGTATTTGATGGTTTGAGGTAACACAAAGATACCATAGATTCTTCACATCCTAAGTCCAGTTCATCTTGGAGCAAGAATTAACACCTAAACTATTCTTATCCATTGCTAAATAGGGTCCTAAGTCTCCAACTATTTTAAACAGCAACAAAACCTAGAAATCCTATACTTAATAACATCGTCAGTGAAAATACCATGCTTTATTCCTCAAAAAGCTCATCACATAGTCCCACTACATTTTTCAGAAACTTTTCCTGCCCAAGATGTATATTGTAAGATCTCTAATAGTAGCCTCAACAAAAGTATCAAGAATCACAATCAAACCATGATCTCTTTTACTCTTTATACTTATCTGGCCACAGAACGAGAAATATGTTAACCTCGCAAAAAGCTCATCGCATAGCCCTACTACAATTTTGAGAAACCTTTCCTGCCCAAGATGTATGGTTTAAGATATCTAATAGTAGCCTCAACAAAAGTATCGAGAATCACAAGCAAACCAATCTCTTTTACTCTTTATATTTATCTAGCCACAGGAAGAGAAATATATTAACATTGCAACAAGGAAATGAATACATACTAGGATTAAAATTTCAAACCATATACAAGTTCAAATTCGGGTAAACTTCACAAAATCACCAAGAAGGTTGCCGATTGTGAGATAACCCCCGAAAAGTTTGGAAATGTCACTTAACGCCCTAAACCTTTGCACTGAATCTATTTTCAAATTTGGGTTAAGTGACATTCCAAACCTTTTGGGGTAATTTCCAAAAAGTGGCCAAGTTTCTTGGAGGTTATCTAAAAACTTTTGAGGGGGGGTTAATTGATATTTCGAAACTTGTTGGGGTTATCTCAAAAAGGGACAAACATCTTAGGGGTTATATGAAAATCTTGTGCGGGTTAAGTGACATTTCCAAACTTTTGGGATTGTCTCAAAAGGGGCCAAACTTCCCGAGGATTTTGTAAATTTACCCCTCAAAAATTTTTTGACGCAAATTGAACAAACTAACTATCAATCTCATTTGTACACAAAGACACAGAAAAAAGCTAAGAAAGCAAAATCTAAAGACAACAGTTGCAATCATACCTGACCCAACTTTAAACATGTAAGGGATATTTGTAGCCCCCACCGGATGACCCGCATTGAACTCATCCACAGTCCTACAGCATCATCTCGAAAAGCTAAATTTTCAAACTAAAAAAATCATAAGATTAAAATCTATAATTTTCTTCAAACTTCTACCTAACGTCAAGATATCTATGCCCAGCTTGCAGCAACTCGTGAGCAACTCGAACAGGCACCGATCTCAGCACGGATTCTTCTGGGCTGGCATCAGTCGCCATCGACCTGATTCTATCAGCAAAAATGCCCAAAACAAACCATCAATTATCAAGTTTCTTCATGCCTTCAGTTAATGTGAAGAAAAAGAAAGATACCCATTACCTCAAAATCCTAGTACATCTGCTTTCCGCCCCCAGAGACCATTTGAGCTGGTTTGAAACGGAAAAAGAAGCTGGAATTGATGACAGAGACCTGCAAACAAAGTGTTCGATAAAATTCCCAGATGAAAGAGAGGAGAATGACAAAGTGATAAGATTGTGTTTGTAACCTCTTGAGCGCGAGAGGCGAGAGGAGAACAGGCAGAGAGAATCGAGCGAAGCAGGCCATTCTTTTTTCTTCTACAATTTTTTTCCTTGATTTCTTTTGATTGAAGAAGAAATGAGCTTCGGCTGTTTTGTCTTGGACGCAAGAATGCGAAGCAGATACCTCGGGCGTTTCTCTCTCCCCCTCTTTTACTTATTTATATTTACTAGATTTTATGGATGTGCAATGTATGTGGTTAAATATTGTAATTAGATATTTTTGATTTATTTTTTTACTAAATTCCTCAGTTATACTTTGATAATTTTTACTCACTTTAATTTTAGTATTTTTGGTTTATTTTTTTACTAAAATTTGTTCCTCAATTACACTTTGATTATTTATTTATTTGATGTTGTTTGAATAGGCTACACTTAGTTTAAGTTTTTATATTGATAGTTAAATTGTCAGGAGATAAATATAACTTAAAGCCAATTTAAATTTTTATTTCATTTGAATCGGTATGAAACCGAGCTTGAGTTTAGAAAGTATAGTGTTATGAAAGTGAAAACACTTGAAAAAATTACATTGTAAAAAGAAGATGAATAATAACGCCTACGAGCCAAGAAGATTGATTTAAAGTAGTCTAAAATGATAGAAAATAGTTAATAAAAAATTATAAACTAAAGATTAATGCTAACTCTAGTACACTTTTATATGATAAAAACATCCACATATGCATATGAAAGCACTAAAAATAGTTTATGAAAATCTTTTCTAAATATTCCTAATTTACTAAAAAAATTAAACTATTCTATAACAATTCACAAAATATTATCGTTTCTTACTTCTATTTTATTTTTTATTGAGTCGAGATCAATCCTTCTTCATCTTTATCTTTTTCCTGGGCAATTCTAGAGTAGTGTCTTCATCGTTTACATCGATTGTAATATAAGACTGGAGCATGTTATCTTTCCTTAGGCTCATTTTCATCTTTTGTCTTCTCGTCTAAATTCACAAAGAAGTTGAATATATTTCTTATGTTCAACACAAAAATCTGACAATACGGACTTTGATTTTTTTTATTTCAATAAGAATAAATGTTAGTTTCATATATATGAAATTTTTTGTGCTTTTAATTTATTACTTAAATAAGGTTAGGAGCAACCTCTTTTTTTTCTACAATGAACTCTTCTGTTGTACATCCAATAAGAATTTCTGTTGTGTCATAATATTACATTTTCTCTGTCTGTGTCATTTTCCATGAGGATCTAAACTAAATATATTTTTTCATTGTCAATTTGTTTTAGATTATAATATTAATATTTAATTTTAATATATTTATTTCATGAAGAAGGGATATCACTTAATCTTAGTACTACATCATCGACGATTCTACAACATTTATCATTTGGACACTTATTATTAATATTTCTATCCACTTTCTTGTTGCAGCTTTTGCAAACATTGAACCACTGCTCAACTGTATTATAAATGGTAGTTATCATTGCCTTAAAGGTGCGATAGTGTATTTGTATATTGGTAAATGATTCTTATGCTTAATTGTATGAATTTTAAGTAGGTTTTTAAGATAATACCTCTTTCGAATGTTATAATGGTTGTATGTATTAGTAATTTGAATTTCTCTTGCATTTATAAAGAGCCTTAATAGATATGTTTTTGACTTGGCAGCTTACTCTGAAAGAGTGCTGCATATTAGCTTTAAAATATAATATTTTTTACGGTGTTATATGGACGTTTGCTTGATTTACTTACTATTCTCTTGTTTCTTCAGTAAGTTGTATCTTTGGGTTGATATATGTTATTGACGCAATTTACGATGATATGCTTATCTCCTCTATAAATTTGAGACATATATAAAGTGAATTTTATATTTAGTGGCCTTTAATAAGAATTTTAGTATTGAAATGTATTACCTTCATATCTAGAGATCTTGAAATCTAATAGTACTATTACATCATTATCTTTGATCATGTCGTTAAGAATTGATACTTCACTAGTAGTCATACCCCTAAAAAAAGTCACATGCAGGGTTATGATACTATATAAGAAAAAGAAAAAGGGTGATTTTATATTTTTTTTGCTTACGCAGTCATGGCATAGAAAATTTTCTTTTATCTTCCATGAAGAATGTTACTTTGATTGGAACAAAGTTGGTCAATATATTATTCAAGAGGGATTCAGTCGATGCTTCTTTGATAAGTATAACTTATGTTAGTGTTAATTGAAGTGATTCATGGAAATTTTGAATTTCATTTGAAATAAAAACTGCTTGGTATGGCACTATTGTACTATGTGTTTTGGCTTGATATGTGATGAACTTGAGTGAGTTGTTGTAATCTCATAATTTTGGCTTATACACATATCCATGTTCATTTCTTTTTGCCTCTGTGAATATATGTGGATGTGGTTGTTGTTATATTCATTCTCTATGTATTTCTGTTTCACAACCATTATCCGTTATGGCTAACCATTCTTACAGGCTTTTAAATAGGGGGAGAATCCCTATGTTTTTTTATATATCTCCCCTGTGCTTAAATATAGGGGGAACTTCTAGCTCTCGTTATGTTATTTTTCCCCATTTTTGATGTTGCCAAAGGGGGAGAAAATTGTGAGTATATAGTATTTATTCTAAATTGGTTTATTGATTTTTTATGCATATTGGTAAATTGTTTGTCATCATCAAAAAGGGGGAGATTGTTGAGTCATCTTGTTTTGATAATAATTTAACAAACAATTTACGACCAATATTAGTTTTAGTATGTTGTTTTGTGTTGTTTAGTATATAGATGTACATTCAAGAATTTGAGCAAAACCGATATATTGAAGTCATGCATAACAAGTAATCCATTCAAGTCTAAGCTTCAGGAGAATCATTCTTGGTATACTTAGTATAGGATTATATTATGTGTGTTAATTCTATAAGCTCAAATATACACATACATTATTTTTTCTTTCTTTGAATTTTTATGAAAATAGGTGTTTTATGCAAAATACATTCAAATATGTTTTAGACTATACAAACCTTGTTTACACCTTTTATTATGTCAATAAAAACATTACACAAGTATTTCAAAACTTGATTTGAGCCAAATGTCAAAATCAACATATTTGAAAAACATGTATTTTTGCACTTTTGAATATTTCTGAGTTTTTACAAATGGTAAGAGCAATTTAAAAAATTCGTTTTCCAACAAGTTCATATTCATGATTATAAACTTTTCCCAAAGTTTAATATTTTTTGGAATTTATTTGCTATTTTTTATAGAATCTTAAAACTCACTTTAAAAAATTAATTCAGACTGATAACTGGTTATTAGTCGACTGATCAGTCGATTGATGACATTAATTGACCGATCAGTTGACTAAAGAAAGTGCCTGTAATTGCTATTTTGCTCTCTGTTGTGTTTTGGTCGACTGATGAGGTCATCAGTCGACTGATAAGCTGGAAATGCCTCTAACGGTCAGCTCATCAGTCGACTGATGCATTCCGTCAGTCGACTGATCAGTTCCAACAGCTATATTTCCAGCATTTTGTAGTTTTGTCTTTTTGCTGGTTTTGTTTAGGTTTTGTGCCTTGGTTTTTCATCCTATATAAACCCCTATTGCTCTCATCAGAAGATTTTAACCAAGAGGGTTTATAACAAGAGTTTGAAAGTGTTTAAAGTTAGGTTTAAAGTTTCTAAGTTTGAGTTTACAAAGAGGAGGCTTGTATTTTCAATTGAGGAATTCATCCTCAATCTTCCTCAACCTCTATTGTGTTTATAGAGAAGTTTTCCTAACTCTATTCTCTAGCAATTTATTTTGTCTTTCATATTATCATTTAATGCTAGTTTGCTAATTGAGTTAGATTTTGTTTATACTCATATTATCACACACACCCTATTTGAGCTTGTAGCATTTCATGCATCATATATTGGGTTGTGGGTTTGTGATTTGTGAGATTGAGCTTACATTGAGTTCTCATCCAATTAGAGAATATTTTATTGTAATTGAGCATTATTATGAGTTACACATTATATTACACTTGTATACCGAGAGGAGTGGTTGGTGAGAGACGGGGTCGATTCCAATATGAGTGGCGTCAGTTGTAGAGCCTAGAGAGGTTATAAATTCGAGCACTTGAGGAACAAGACATGTGCTAGGTCGACACTTAGAGAGTGTAGAGTGTGATTGTAAGTGTGTAGTTGTAAAGTTTTCGGTGAATTAGAAAACTGTATTGTGAGGTGTAAACGTTATTCAGGTGAGTGTAGAAAACCCGGTTGTTATAGTGGATTTCTCCCCGGGAGTGGGGAGCGGAGACGTAGGACGAAAGGTCCGAACTCCGTGATCATATCTTGTGTTTGTTCTTGTCTTTTGCGCTCTATCACGTGTTTATTTTCTCTTGTTCATATATCTGTGCATATATCTATTTGAATATCAATATTGTTAGGATATATTTGTTAATAAGTTTTAATTGGTAAAAAATCTGATTAGATTACCATAAGACCCTAATCACCCGCATTTAGGGTCTAACAAAAAATACCATTGGAATTCAAATAATAATCCATTAAGTAAGAGTAAGTTGATAAATTCTTATTGGATATACATAGTATGAAGATAAGGATACAGTTTAAATTAAAATGTAAATCTAAATAAAATTATAAATGCTAAATTTATAAATGTCTATAAAATGAAGGGCGTATATGTAAAAACTAAATAAATTAATGAGACAAATAATGTCTGCCCCAAAGGTCGAACCTAGAAATAGCGCAGACCTATAAATATAGATAATGTGGATAAGATATTTACAAAATCTACCAAACAAATTAAAGAGACAAAAGTCTTTCTCAAAATTATAAAAAAGGAAAATTAAGGAAAACAAAAGCCATACTCTCTTTAAAAGCACAAGTTCATGAAAAGCTTTCCATAGTCAAAATTATCATGTACTATTTTAAATATTTAATTTAAATTATAATCTATTTAATGATAGTTACATCCTACCCTAATATCCCATGAACTATCTATAGCTCAATAATTTAAATACGATTAATAAAATATATAAATGTAACTTATAATTTAAGGTTTACTATCATTTTCCAGAGTCTAAATAAAGTCAAGTTGATGCTAGTAAAAAATAGCAATAATAATAGATTAAAAACATCCAGTCAAAGAATAAAAATTTTAAAAATATATGATAGATTAAAAATTAATGTTATTGTATAAATTAAAGTAACTGGATATAATTTTATCAATATGTTAGAGTAGCAAAAATACATAAGTATCATTAATTGATAGAAGACTAAATCGTAAAAAAACTAATAAAAGACTATAATATAATAGCTTAACATTAATTGATTATAATTTATAAATATTGATCTCTAATGGTAATAATATTTATAGGATAAAAAAGTACAAATATTTATGTATGTAAAACTATCAGAAAATTTAGAGATGTTCTTCAAAATAATCAAGAAATGTTTGAAAATAGTAGTGAGGAAGAAACTTTGTGTGGGTGGAGGCCATAAAGTCGAAGATAACTTTCCCCCAAAGAACATCCCTATTGCCAATGATGGCATAGATAGCATTGGAAAGGTCTTGGGAGTAATGGTCATAACCCCTTGTTTTGGGAATTAAGTTATAGCTAAGGATTCTCCCTAAGACCTTAGCAAGGAAAGTGGTGTTATGAGAATCAAGAGGGAAATGTCTGCCAGGAAGGATAACAAGAGAGTCAATGACAGGATCATCAAACTCAATATCACCTAGGAGGGTATCTCCCCTAGGTATCCTAAGAATTTCCGCAAGTTCATTTGCGGTGAAAAGAATTTGTCGACCCTTGACTACAGAGGTAATGAAAGGAGTACGATGGTCAGCAGAGTTGATGTTCATGTTCGCATAAAACAGTTGCACAAGGTGAGGGTAATACATGGGTGCATTAATAGAATAAAAAAGATGAAACAAACCGACATCTTTAAGAATAGTATTGATATTAAGATGCTTGCACTCCTCGTAATTTACAAATCTACCCGAATTTTTTTTAACTGACTGAGACCACGATACTTCCCGAGTAAGCTAGGAGAAATTAACTGATTTTCATAAAATTGTAAATTTTCTTCAGGGGGATTTTGAGTTCTAGGAGTGGAAGCGGGAGCTTGTGAGGATGAGGCCTTTCCTTGACTAGTTCTATGAGGCCTTTCCTCGACTAGTTCTAGGACGTTTGTTGCCTCGGTTCATTATTATAGACCAAATTGAAAGATTATATAACAAAAAGAACTCCTAGAGCTTAAAACCCTAACTGAGAGAAACCCTAGATCTGAGCAAAAAGAAGAACAAGAGAGGGATGGAGAGTTATACCCTCTAGTGGAGCTCAGAGCACAGGAGACGACGGAGGAGCGACGATCGCCGAAGAAGACGATGGAAATGAAGCTTCAGTCGACTGAGATGGGGGAAATCGGGTTTGAAGGAAAATTAGGGAAGAACAATGGTTGGGGTATAAGGGGAAACTAACGGTTGAGATAATCTCTGAAAAAGAGTGAGCGGTCAGGATTAATAGGCAATCGAGTCGGGACCAGAGCAAATCAAAAAACCGCAGAAGAAACCAAACACATTTACTAGCGAGCACGTCAGTCGACATAACAGTTGACTGATGGCATCAGTCGACTGATATGCTAAAAAATAGTTTACTCATATAAAACTTGATTTTTGAGATTTTAAATATCTATAAATATATATAAAATTATATATACCTCATACAATCAATGATTAAACATATCTCAAGTAAAAATTTCAAAAAAAATATAAAATTTTCAAAAGAAAATATATATATGAAATTTTCATAAAATCAATTTAAAACTCATCCTATAAAACAAAACTCATAAAACGAAACAAAATTAATTTTGTTTTGGCACCCAAGCATCTTTGGTGGCGAAAAATTTTGGGACATGACCCCATCGTTTAAATTCAAGACCCTCGGGTTATGTACCCATTTGGGCATATTTTATGCATAGATACGGTCAAAATAAAAATTATAAACATGACCCATACGATTGTAATTTGTGCAATGTAGGGGTTAAAAAGGTTTGTGTTGACCAAAATGTTGTGCACGTGACTCATTTGCAAAAATTTGTTTTTCTTTAAAAAAAATTTCCAAACGAGAATTTCTTCTTAAATCAAAACAAAACTTGGTCAAATAACCAAAACGACCATAATGATCACATCTATACACATGAGCATGCTTATGATGAACACTGGGTGCATTTGTGTGTACATGTGATGAAGGAACTTGATGAGATGCACAAGTAGCATTGATATTTTTATGTTTGTGTGTACCATAGCAAAATTTAGCTAAATGGTCTTTACGGCTGCAAATAGAGCACTTGTAAACTTTATTATATATGTGTGCATAATAAATGGATGATTTTGACTTAGACTTAGCACACATATGCATAAGCCTTTTATGATTATTAATGCATGTTTTAAAAGTTGAATCTAAAGATGAAATGCGTTTAATCACAAGATTCAAATCTTCATTATTAGGCACATATGCATTTTTATTAGAAGTAGAACATATATAGTCATTTATAAAAGAAGCAGTATTATTTTTTATGTTCTCTACTTCTAACATGACATCAATCTTAGCATGAGATAGGCTAGCAATTGATAAGGTCAATTTGTTTATTTTCTAAATTTAATAAGTCATTGTTTTCTTTAAGTATAGTATTTTCTTTTGCAATGACATCCAATTTGGACACTAGCTTCTCATGATCGAATTTTAAAACTATATGCTTGCTTTGTAAATTAATAAAATCTTTATGCAATTTGTTATAAGCATGCAATAATTTTTCAGAAGCACAAGCAAGTTCATCACTAGATAAATTATTAATAGATTCGAACTCGCAAACCTCACTAGGGCTATCGCCTAGTGGCCGTGTACATAAAAATGAAGTTCCACATAAACTAGAAGCGGAATCCTCCAAGGCTTGTCAGATCGTCTCCAAATTTCCTTCATTTGCTTCTATAAGTTTCCACAATGTGTAAGCACTATCAAAAGACTCAAGCTTGTTAGAAAAAGATGAATCGAACGCATTATGTAAAAATTCTAACAAAAGCTTGTTCATAGTAAACATTTTATGATCATCTTTATTCCACTTGGATTTCTCTAAAGTGGGTACAATATAAGTACAATCTATAATTTCCCATAAATTAAAATGTCTAG
Source organism: Asparagus kiusianus (assembly GCA_022839385.1). Lineage (NCBI taxonomy): Eukaryota > Viridiplantae > Streptophyta > Magnoliopsida > Asparagales > Asparagaceae > Asparagus > Asparagus kiusianus. The sequence goes on along the minus strand of BQKN01000671.1, from coordinate 403,205 downwards.
ATCGAACAAAAAGTTTGAATCTAACACACCATTTAGCATAGGGAAAATTATCCAAACGAAGAGCAACATTAATGGCATAACCTAAACTAGGTACACCGTGCATATCCATAATGTATATATATGCAAGCAAGATACAAATAAAATCAAAATAAGATTAGCACAAAAGATAACTTGGATCTTTAACTCAAGGTGATTAGACCTTAAATCAAAGAGCACCAAACTCTGATACCAATTGTTAGGCCCTAGAGGGGGTGATTAGGATCTTATGCTAATCTAATCCGATTTTATGTCAATTAAAACTTATTAATAAATATATCCTAATAATATGGATATTCAAATAGATATATGCACGGATATATAAACAAGAGAAAATAAACATGTGATAGAGCGCAAAAGACAAACATAAACACAAGATATGATCACGGAGTTTGGACCTTCCGTCCTACGTCTCCACTCCCCACTCCCGGGGAGAAATCTACTACCACAATCGGGTTTTCTATGCTCACCCGAATAACGTTTACACCTCACAATATGGTTTTCTAGTTCACCCAAAACTTTACAACTACACACTTGCAATCACACTCTACACCCTCTAAGTGTTGGCCTAGCCCGTGTCCTCTTCCTCAAGTGCTCGGATTTACAACGTCTCTCTAAGCTCTACAACTGACGCCACTCCTCTTAGAACCGACCCCGTCTCTCACTAACCACTCCTCTCGATGTACAAGTGTAATACAATGTGTAACTCACAATAATGCTCAATTACAATAAAATGTTCTCTAATTAGATGAGAACTCAATGTAAGCTCAATCTCATAAATCATAAACCCACAACCCAATATATGATGTATGAAATGCTACAAGCTCAAATAGGGTGTGTGTGATAATATGAGTATAAATAAAATCTAACTCAATTAGCAAACTAGCAATAAATGATAATATGAAAGACAAAATAAATTGCTAGAGAATAGAGTTAGGAAAACTTCTCTATAAACACAATAGTTGAAGAAGAATGAGGATGAATTCCTCAATTGAAAATACAAGCCTCCTCTTTGTAAACTCAAACTTAGAAACTTTAAACTAAACTTTAAACACTTTCAAACTCTTGTTATAAACCCTCTTGGTTAAATCTTCTGATGAGAACAATAGGGGTTTATATAGGATGAAAAACTAAGGCAAAAAACCCAAGCAAAACCAGCAAAAAGAAAAAACTACAAAAGGCTAAAAATATAGCCGTTGGAGCTGATCAGTCGACTGATGGAATGCATCAGTCGACTGATGAGCTGACCGTTAGAGATATTTTTTAACTCATCAGTCGACTGACGATCTTATCAGTCGACTGATGACCTCATCAGTCGACTGGTTAGTCGACCAAAACACAACAGAGAGCAAAATGACAATTATAGGCACTTTCTTTAGTCGACTGATCGGTCGACTGATGTCATCAGTCGACTAATAATCAGTTATCAGTCTGAATTGATTTTTGAAAGTGAGTTTCAAGATTCTATAAAAAAATAGCAAATAAATTCTAAAAAATGTAAAACTTTGGAAAAGTTTATAATCATGAATATGAACATGTTGGAAAAAGAATTTTTCAAATTGCTCTTACCATTTGTAAAAACTCAGAAATATTCAAAAGTGCAAAAATACATGTTTTTCAAATATGTTGATTTTGACATTTGGCTCAAATCAAGTTTTGAAAAACTTGTGTAATGTTTTTATTGACATAATAAAAGGTTTAAACAATGTTTGTATAGTCTAAAACATATTTGAATGTATTTTGCATAAAACACCTACTTTCATGAAAATTGAAAGAAAGAAAAAATAATGTGTGTGTATATTTGAGCTTATAGAATTAACACACATAATATAATCATATACTAAGTATACCAAGAATGATTCTCCTGAAGCTTGGACTTGAATGGATTTACTTGTTATGCATGACTTCAATATATCGGTTTTGCTCAAATTCTTGAATGTACCTGTATATACTAAACAACACAAAACAACATACTAAAACTAATATTGGTCGTAAATTGTTTGTTAAATCATTATCAAAATAAGAGGACCCAACATTTTTGTCTATTGAAAGCTTTTCCCAAACTCGTGCTTTTAAAGAGAGTATGATATATTGTTGTATATTTAATATACTTAACTTAAATATTTAATATATTTTTACGATAATAATATAGGATATTTGCAGTTGAATAAGAATATAATTAGGTTAGTACGAAAATTAGGATATTTAGTTTACATGAGATTATGATATAATTAGGATATTTGTAGTTGTAGTTCACATGAAATTTTAGATTTGAATTGAAATGTAATATTTAAAAGAGTTAAGGGTATTTTTTCAGTCAAAAGATTTTCCCGAACTCTTGTTTTTAAAGGGATTATGATCATTTACTTTTCCTGTTTTCAGTTTGTTTTGTAGGTGGCGTGGGCTGGATGAGGCTCCATATGGGCCTTGTAATGGACAGGTCAGACTATATATATCCAGAGTGGGTTTGGATGAGGCTGCTACGTACGTGAGGGTGCTCGTCTTTGCTAAGGATGTTAAATAAGCAAGCCCACTTTGCTAACAACCGTAAGGATTATGGAGGACATGAATAAGGCTACCGAAATTTTCTTCTGGATAAGCAACACTTGATGTTGGATAATGGTTATTTTCCAGTGAAGGGAGAGAAGTGGAGTGAGGCAGTGACGCAATGTAAGTTATAGCAGAAGATGGTGGAAGATATCTGAGCGAAGTCTGGACAGCATGAAGACAAATTAAATAATAACCAGCAAGCTGTAACCAAGCGCACATCGATTTTCCCCGTGGCTATGTTCACCAACCTAGCGCCTCCACTAGGATTTTCCAGAATCCAGTATCACTCAAGCTCGGAAAACCGGAATATTTCACCCTCTGTAATACTTGACAACGTACCCCAGGCGCACAAGAGATCGAACGTATGTCCTCAAACTGAAGAGAGAAATACACAGCTCCAAGTAGGTATTCAATCTCTTACAAAACCAGCTTGAGATCTCATTTTAGCTCAAACATACTTTTCGCGACATACTCTCACTTTACAACAGAGGCTCTACTAGCTCAATAACCATCAAGTTAGTAAAGGTGGAATGTGACAAATTGATCCTCAGATAATAATAATCTCAAAAACCTGCTTGAATAAGCTCAAAGAAACATAAGTAGCTAGAAGCTCGAGCTCGGAGAGATTTTGAAATTGATTGAGGAGGTTTATTGAGAAGATGAACTCTTGAACATCTAAGGAATCTTTGTACAGTAAGCATGAATGAAAATTTTAGGGCAAGAGTTGACGAAAAAAGCTTCATATGAGCCAACCCATGTACTACAGATTAACTAGTCCAGAGGTGCATTGCACGTCGTAATTAATAATAATAATATAATTATTATATAATTAATAATTACTTTTTAAATATTTGAGTGGTGTGTCATTTTCGTTGTCAATGAGGTTGAGCTAGTATCATAATATGTGCAGAATATTATTACTATTCATGTGCATAGATGAAATTCAAATGTTTGCTAGATAATAGCGGCTCCACGTCTCCTTTCAACCTGATGCCGCCATTTCGCCCTTAAATCAAAACCATCAAATATTGAAAGCATACAATAATATAAATTGAAATCTATTGCTGTTGCTTGCGAGAGATAAAAGACAGCCTTCGGAGATGAGCACTAAATTTAACATTTGGTGAATTCATTGTTACCTATGATACTATTAAATTAATACTAATATTGGATTAAATTTCAATTTAATATTGGCTAATAATTTATTCAAACTAAATATTAATAGTATTTAAGAATTTTTTTTATTAATTTTAAATTATAAACTAATATTTAATTAAGTAATAATTCTTAAAATAATAAATAGTAACTAACACTTTCAATAATTAATAAGTAAGGTATAATATGATTAATTTCATCTATATTAGTAATTTTAATAAATATTAATTAAACTAGTTCTAACAATGAATAAAGCCAAAAGTTACTATGGACCAAGTTCTAACAACTAAACAAAGAATAAGTATGAAATAACAAGACCAAGTTCTTAGTTTGAGATACATTGCGACTTGTGAGTGGGGCTCGTGATCGTTCACCACTCAAATTTTGAGCAAGTAGGAAAGCATGATAATCCAAAAATCAAGATCAAGTATCCACATGTAGCAAGTCATGAATCACTTGCATTTGATATTTGGCGAGCATTATTTGTAGGTTTGGAAACCCAATCAGAGCGTGTATACATGAGATGGATGTTCTCAATGGATTGAGTTGTCTGCGCCTAGTGCATAACATATCATGTATAATCAATTAGCAAAAACTTAAGATGTGTTAATTAATAGAGGAATATGGATATCTCTTAGGGTTGTGTTTTAGCGTTAGTGCATGAAGGAGGGTCTATGTGCAAAAAAAATAAAGACCAAGTATGAAATCAAGATCAAGTTTCCTATGGACATTTCAATAAATATTATCTAATGAGAACTTTTCCAAATAAGACCATGATAAAAATAAAGTGATAGTTAGTTAACACACATTACCTGATGCATCACACTCGAGGTTATAGGTGCACTGTGCACATGCATTATGAATATAGAAGTGATATTATGCACACATGCACGGGCCTGAATCTGGGAAAAACGACTAGTTAAAAGTATATGTATTTTACACACTAAAGTAGTTAGAATCTGAAAAACTTAAAAGACCAAAGTTGTAGATATCTTCAAGAGCTTTCCAATAAATCTTATATCACCTTATTCCGAGGTCGTACGTGAAAATTATGGCTAAAATACCGAAGGTTGTTTTCCTAGTTAGACTAGGTTTCCTGGTTCAGGTCAAACAGGTTTGTTTCGGATTTGCCTTTATAAATACCTATGTTTTCATTAAATTTCCTCTCTTTTATTATATCTATGAACCCTAGCAGCCACTCTCTCCTCTCAAAAATCGGAGATCTTTTTCTTCTGAATTTTGAGAGCTTTGTGAAGCACAATACTCACACGAAGGCGAGATCTTCAACGTGTGATAAGGTAGAACGGGTTGTTTGTGCTCGTTGATTACTTGTTGTTTATTTCAAAGACTTAGAATAATATTTGAGGTAAGATTATATTCATACACACACATCCCCATAGTTAAATAACTAGTTTAGATGTTTAATATGCGTTTTCATGTTTAAATCTTAACTTGTGATGTTAAAAATCAGATTTTCTTTTTGATGTTAAAACTTAAACTAATGCTAGATTAGTAAACTTTTCTTGCTATTTATGATAGTATCATGATTATGATTATTAGGGTTATTCATAATTTCGTTTATATATGAGAAATTTAAGAGATGTACTAAATATATATTTTTTGCAGAAAACTACAGCACTTCTATAATGTTTAACTGAGATTTTAAGATATCAAATAAATACCAAATTTAACCAAATTAAATCCAAATGAAAGATATATGTATATAGTTTCTAAAACAGAAAATATTTTTAAAAAGAGTTTGTATAGAGAAAGATATATTCTTTTTCCTACTAATATGTCCTGCAGAAAAACGGCTGCACATGTATAATGTTTAACTGGAGATTTGGGATAACAAATGAACACCAAACTGAACCAAACTTATGCCAATTGAAATATGTGTGACTCTAATTTTCAAAACAAGAAACTATTTCTAAAAATAGTTTTCTTAGAGAAATATATGCTCATTTTACTAATAGAAGTCTCGTTTGTTTTCCTGCTCGTTTTGTGGAGCTGTGTTGCGCCGTTTTGAGATGCATTCACGAAGTTTTGAGCCGCTTGATGTTACACGTATAGTCATGAATTTGTTGTGTTACGCAGTTGAGAATTCCAAGGGGATTATTATGAGTTTTGATTTGATCATATTCGAATTAGATATCGTTCATACACATGTTGGATGTGTTAGACCTTAATGCCACTAGGAAAGAGCCCTATAGGGGGGTGAATAGGGTCTTATGCTAATCTAATCCGATTTTATGCCAATTAAAACTAATTAACAAATATATCCTAGCAAGTATGATATACTACAAGATATGTGCAAGGATATACAATATAAACAAGGGTAAACAATATGATCATGCAACAATGGCGATATAATAATATGCAAGAATAAATACGCCAATGCCAAACCCAAACATAAGGAAATGATCACGGAGTTCAGACCTTCTGTCCTACGTCTCCGCTCCCCACTCTCGGGGAGAATCCACTACATAACCCGGTTTGGAAGCCGGAACTTCTCTACACACTCGGTTTTCTAGCTAACCGAAAACTCTACACACTCGGTTATCAAGTCAACCGACAACTCTCACAAATCCTCACAAAGTATATACACAAGCTACAACCTCAAGTGTTGGTCCTCACGTATCGACTCCCTCAAGTGATCGGAATTATCACCTCTCACTAGGCCACCGATGCCACTCCCTACTCACGTATCGACTCCCTCAAATGAACACCCAATTCATTTAACCGAGAACTTGCATACTTCTACCTACACTGTTTGGCATAATGTGCCTGTAAACGAGTCCTTTTGATAAGAACCCATTCTCCACTAGAAGGTTTAGAGGAAATAGCAGTAGCTTGTCGTTATGGTGGCTGGATTAAATGACGCTTCTTAGACTCCAAGTTTGCGTAGTAGCAAACTCCATCGAATTGTTCCAATGCTTTGGCAATTCGACGAGCCTGGCATCAGCGTCGCCTCTGACGAGCCCTCTTCGTCAGAGTTGGCGTACTTTGATTGAACAACTCCTTTACTGGGGAGGAGTTGTGACAAGCAGAGTTATTTGTAGCCTTTTTCAGCGAATACACCTCCTTCAAAGACAAGATCTTTCCGCACTTGCAGGGAGAGGAAGATTCTGATGAAGACGAGGAGAAATATTCCTCGAACTTGGCTTCGTCAAACTCATACTCGACTTCTGAATCAACTGGGATTTTGATCAGTGGCTGTGACACGATAACCTAGGCAACAAGGCTATTGGCTCCCACTGTAGTCGCCAGCATGTTTGTGTCAAAAGTTTCCTTTTTCATTGCCATTGAACCTGTTACAACTGTTTATCAATTAGAAGTTCACAAAATAGAAAAATCGATCTTTTATAAGATCTTCTTACACAATGAAAAATAAATATTACAACTTTGTCAAACAATACACAGATCTTATTTAGTCTCTGTTTGTGTGTGATGTTTACCTGTGTCGGGGTTTATCCGTGGACCGCCTCGGATCGGATCCGGTTGATAGAATGATTAATTAGAGATCTTACTTCATAAAAGAAGTAATCACTAAAGTGATAATCTTGACCAAGCGAGATTACGACTCTTCTCGAGATCAAGACCAAGCCTGATCTCAAGGAATGGGGGGACGGGCCTCAGATCCTTCGAAACACTCCTTTAAAATTTGTCAGAACCTCGCCCTAGCTCCTCTAAAATTCGTGGCTCCCTTCAGATCTGCCTTTATGAGGGTGCTAGGGGTATATTTATAGGCTTTAAATATCGTGTTTATGGATATGAATGTCGTGTTTATGGATAGAGTCGAAGAACAACTGTTATTATCAGTTTAGGTGGGTTTTTGGTTGTGTAACAACTTTCACATTTTTAAGGATAACCCCACATGTTTATGAATGACCCCAAGGAGTTCTAGAAGCCAATCTTATCAGAAAATACTTCGGGAGTTGACCTGGGCGTGAGTCACTTCGATTGTCTCGCATATGTCCGAGACAGCTTGGACTATCTCGGGTATTTTAGTTTTAACTCTCTCGTCTGACCTCGGAATGAGATGATTCAAGATGCGTTGGAAATCTGACAAAGAGAGCTACAACTCTTGTCTTTTGAGATTCTTTATATTATAATCGAGTCATGGTAAAATTCTCCATTTTTCTCTAAGACACACTTTGTGTCTCGCTGGTGTAAAAGAGCCTAAACGGTCTCGGGTATTTTGGCTCTAACTTCCTCGTCTGACCTCGGAATGAAGTAATCTAAGGTGCGTTAGAAAGCTCACGAAGATCTCTACAACCTCCTATGAGCGGGACACCCATGGGATGAGCAAGACATGATTCTTTCTTAATCCTTTGTGGGTGAAACGTAACCTCAGGTCGAGTCGCTTCTTCGTTATTATACCATCCCGTTGATTTTTATGTTTTATCAACTCGCTTCGTACGTTTGTTAGCTTCTCTATAACATCAGATAATCCTTCTTGATTCAGATAATGACGTTTATTGTTTTCTCTTTGTCTCGAGCTGCGTGTAGGAACCTATAGGTAATTTTTAACGCCTACATCAGCAGATGAAAAAACTAACTGTTCAACACTTCATGAGTCAACTTATGATAGGTATAAGTCAACTTTATACCGTATCAGTCGACTCATTAATTTTTTAGTCGACTCAATAGAGAAAAACACCTTCTGTGCAACACTATAAGTCGACTCATTATTGTAGCAAGTCGACTCAAAACGTGCACAAAACCTGAAGTAAACAGTAAATATCAAATTTGAACCTTGTTTAAAAATATCAAACAAATTCCAAAAAATGTAAAATTTGGGGAATTGTTTATAAACATATAAATGAACATGTTACAAAAGAATTTTTCTAAATATCATTCACCATTTGTGAAATCTCTTCGTTTTGCAAAGCTTGTAAATACATGTATTTATATAAACTTCTTTATTTTTGACTTTTGAGTTAAACACGTTTTGAAACCTTTTCAAATGGTTTTATAGACTTAATAAAAAATGCATAAAGTGAAATTTAAGTCTATAAACTAGTAACTCAACATTATGTCAAAAATACTCAAAAACAAGAATTGTGTGTATGTGTGATATTGAGCTCAAAGTATTATCACACAATATAAAATTCTAAACTATTTTACCAAGTTGATATGCACATGAAGCTTGATCTTGGATCTTAACTTAACTTGTATTTGATTCAGTTTTAATACAGTTTTTGAATCATTCAACCTGGGTTAAACAACAAACCAAACACTAGAAAACTCGTTATAAATTATTTGTTAAATCATCAAAACAAGATTAGAGTGTAGGCTCATAAACATGAGTCCTAACAATCTCTCCCTTTTTGATGATGACAAATAATTTTTCATTTGATATATAGGAGTAATAAAATCAAAACCAAAGCCATAATACTCATATTTTTCTCCCTCTTTGGCAACATCGAAATGGGGAAAAAGATAAATTGGAGAGCTTAAGCTCCCCCTACCTATAAGCATGGGTGAGTATAAACATAAATAGGGATTGCTCCCCCTATTTAAAAACCACATAGAAAAATAATGAATGAATATGATCAAGAGAAACAACATGTATATGTGCATTTTCCTCACAAGAATTAGATATAAGTGCATGATAAAATAGAGAAAATGTAAACACCAACCACACAAACATATGATAGAAGGAACATAAGTGTTTACAACAATACATCTTTTAACACCAATAAATCACATAGTTTAAAAACCTTCAAACCAAATACACATAGTTTAGTACATGTCAAAATAACACATAGAAAAGCACGAGTCATAAAAAACCTGTCTCATGGATCAGATGGTCCTGGACCTAGAGGAGGATAAGGGTTCTACATCATCCTAAAAAGGTCATCAAATCTACTCTCAATGCGAGCCCTATCTCCATCCTGATGGCTCCTCAAACCAGTAATATCTCTCCTAATCTCTGCCTGGGTGCTCTCAATCTCTTCAAATCTCATCCTAAGATCGATTTGACTATCCTCGATCCTCTGAAACCTCCGCTGATCATCATAATGGCAGCCTTCAGCTTCGGCGTGAAACTCGGATATATGAGAATGGACTCTCTCTTCTAAGCTATCCATATGATCAACAATGTAACTGGGGATGTTGGAAGAAGATCTAAGAGGAAAATGACCACCATCTCTAGAACTAGATCCAGAATGTGACGACTCTCTAGATGGTTCAAAATCAGAGGACTCAGGAGAAGGGTCACAAGCCAGAGGATTATTCATCTCAAACTGTGTGGAAGGAATACTCATCCTATGAAGAGTTGTGACATCAAAGAGGGGTAGGATTTTAAAAGAGGTTTCGTTTGATAACTCAACCTCAAAATAAGTGAAGATCTTGATTAATATGGCCCCGAATGGAAGGAATGGGGAAGGATCAGTGGCCATAATATCAAAAATAACATTGAACCATTTGACATCAACATTCTAAACAATGACATAGATGTAGGATCTGAAATAGATACACTTGAACACTAGAGGGGGGGGTGAATAGTGTTCTTTTAAAATTTATGCAAAGTATATTATAAATTGCAAAGAAAAATGACAATCTCAGAAATTCACAATCACAAACACAAGGATTTATACTGGTTCCACCAATCCGGTGTACATCCAGTCCCCAAGCAAATCCCGCTTGAGAGTTTCCACTATGATTTTGAATAAACTTACAAAATCAAATGCAAACCTGACCAATTTGCAAGTCACTGCAAATTGCAATACCAATTGACAAACACCTTGCTAATTTAAACACCAATCTCTAAACCAAGAGATCAACTCCTCTCAAACCCGAGAGAAATCCTTTTTGAAGCAAGAACACAATTGATCCTATAAGCCTTGAATGTGTAGTGAAGTGCAGCAGTGACTTAGGATTCTTTTAACCTCTGCAAATTGCCTAAACAATAAGTATTTGACTGATGTTCAGAGGCAATTTCAGAAACTTTTCTTTTTCTTAAAATCTGAATATTTTTTACTTGAAAAAATACACAAAGATCAAAGCTTATGGGTATGTAAATCTCTATATTTTTTCTGAACAAATAACCTATTTATAGCCCTTGAAAAGATAATTTTTTGAACTTTAAAAACGTTTAAAAACGGCTATAAACAGCCATAAATTCAAACTTTGAAATCTGAAAACACTGTATCTGTAGTCGACTACAATACACATTAGTCGACTACACTGAGTTCAAACAGACTCTGTGTATTCAGAAAATTTCTTAGTAGTCGACTACAATGCTCATTAGTCGACTACGATGTATTTTGACAGAAACTGATAAAATAAAATTTGCGTTCAGTAGTCGACTATAATGTTGATTAGTCGACTATACTGTAAAAGATAGAAACTTATGTTTCTGTAAAACACCTGAGTAGTCGACTACAATCTACATTAGTCGACTATACTATAAAATAACAGAAACATATATTTAAGATTTATACACTAGTAGTCGACTACTATTCTAATTAGTCGACTACTAAGAGTAAAAATTATGAAATAAAATATTTTTATACTTAAGTTTTAACTATAATTCTAATGGTTAACATAGGTGATTTCTATAGTTAACCAATACACTAAGCCTGTGTTAGTGTGTTCTAATATTGTGTGCGTGTGTGTGATCAAGGCTTGTACAATAATTCTAAGTAAAGAAAATATAAAATACATTATCTCATCTGTTCTTCATTTTCTTCACTTCATAATGCCTTGAAAACATCTTGCACTTGTTCATATTCTGATATTGAAATCTGCATATAAAAGTTAGTGCACACACTGTATAAATTATTATCATCAAAATACTATCATGGAGATATGATATTCAACATTCTCCCCCTTTTTGATGATAACAAATAATTTATGCATAAGTATATATTTTATAATCAGATTAAAACATAATGAAATAACCATACTTACTCCCCCTGCATATATGCAAATATGAGTCTATAATAATACATAACAATACTATAACAATACTATTTCTCCCCCTTTGTTATCAACAAAAAGAGGAAAAAATTTATGCTAATTAAACATGACATTATTTCTTCAACATGAGCTAAAACTTCAAACAAATTATCTAGGTTATGAACATAGTCCATAACTTCACCCATCCAAATAGGTAGGCAAAGACTTGCCATAAAGACCAAAAGTTTCACAATGTTCATCACCATGATCTGTTTAAAATATATAGCACATATATTAACTAACCAAACATCATCATAGATAAGAAAAATACACAATCAACATACTTGACATAGTAGCAACATAAGTAACATATTACATAAGTTCTAAAATCTCACAACTACATAGTTTTTGACACTGAAACAAAATACTATAATTGTTTTGAAACTTAACATAATTGTTTTGAAACTTAACATAAAAACATCCTAAGGTGCTGGAGGAGGTTGCTGTCCTTGAAAATATACATTAAGCTTAGTGTCCAAGTCTTCAAACTTCTTGATTAGCTCTTCTTGATTACTAATGATATATAAGTTCTGGGAATATAGAGCTCTTTGACCAGTTTCAAGTTCAAGAATACGTGCACTTTAAGTGTTGTATTGCACGTCTGAAAAGCATGAGGGTTCTGTAGAAAATGGTGGTGGTTGACTAGAAGAAGCTCTTACTTGAGTTGAAGATTGTGGAAATTCTTGTGGAATTTCTTCTTGATGAGGTTCATTTTGAGGATTTTGTTCTTGAATTTCAAAATTTGTCAACTTCATCATAGTTAGGGCATTGGAATCAAAGAATTCAATGGAACGGACAACAAAATTTTTAGATTGGAGATCTAGATGAAATTTATCAAAGATTTTTGTTAGAAATGTACCATAAGGAAGAAATCATCTTGGAATTGTCAGAAGATTATCAAAGTAAATTTTAGCCCAATTAACTTGAATATTTCCCATTATAGCATATAGAGCTTTTGCTAAATCTAGGAAAATAAAATAAAAACTCCCAGTTTTTAGAAACAAGTTATATGCTAGGATTCGTGCAATGAACCTAGAAATTGGACGAAGTTTGTTTGAGTTATTTAAAGGTTTACCATATCCAGGAAGAAATATATGATTAGATAACAGATCTGAATCATTCATCCTAACAGACCTAAGAGAAACTCCTTGATAAAGAATATTGAAGATTTTACCAATTGACTTAGTAGTTAAGTCAATCTCTATTCCTTTAACAAGAGTTTTAAGTTTTTCTGAACCACCAATAGTTCTCACACGTTCTATATTAGTATAGAACAATTACACAAGAAATGGATATGTGGGTTTTCTATTTTCAGTAGAGAATAATTCAAGCAATCCCACATTTTTAAAATATGAACCAAAGTTCCAGGGTATAAAATCATCAAATTTCACAAATCGTCCTGGAAGAACTTCAAAAGTTAATATGTTGTTAAATTCTTCTAATAAATCAGGACTTTTTAAATAGATGATGATTTCATCATTGACAGAAGTATGGGTTTGCTTAGTTTTCTTAGATCTAGACATGATGAGATAGATAAATAACCAAAGATTCAAAGATCAAGTTTAGAAATATACCCCAAACTGTTGAAACCCTATATTAGTCGACTATTGCTTGGATTAGTCGACTATTGATGTTGACTGCTTGACAGATTTGAAGAAAAATTGAAGAACTTGATGAAAATTTTGAGAAAAATGAAAATGCCCTAACCTGGATTCGTGGGTTCTGAAGAGAGGAAGATGAGGGCTCGGTTTTTAGTAGAGTTAGTGGGTAGTTTTTGAATTTTTACTTTATCTTTTAAAAATAAAATACAATATATGGTTTAGATTTGATAGTTAATTGAATGTAGGGTTAAGATTTAATCTTAAATGTGTGGTTAGGATTGATAGAGTTGAAAATCTATGGTTGAGATGAGTTTTACTTAACTGAAACGAGTATTGGGTATTGGGTTTTGGGTCTAAATTTAAATAAAATCCAATAAGCTTTTAAAACTGTAAAACTGAAAGTTCAGAATCAGTAGCCGACTAAGAGTAAAAGTAGTCGACTACACTGTAATCAACAGAAATATGATTTTCAATTTTTAACTCAGAGTAGTCGACTAATCTGTATTGTAGTCAACTACACTTTAAACAGCAGAAAGTTGATTTTAAGATTTTAACATAGAGTAGTCGACTATAAAGGCAAGTAGTCGACTACACTGTAATTTACAGAAATACTTATATGCAAGACTTGTGCATGTAGTCGACTATAAGTCAAATTAGTCGACTATTAAGAGTATAAATGCATATGTGTTTGTTTTAACAATTTAATTTAAATCTTCAATTGAACATATACCTAATTCCCTTCTTAATTTAACATAAATTTCTTCTTTTAGGGGTTTTGTTAATATATCTGCTATTTGTTTATCTGTAGGTATAAATTCTAATGAAATGTCACCTTTAAGCACATGACCACATAAAAAATGATGTCTAATATCAATGTGTTTTGTACGTAAATGTTGAATAGGATTTTTAGATAAATTAATTGTACTAGAATTGTCACACATAATGGATGATACGGGACAATTTATGCCATAATCAGATAATATTTGTTTCATCCATAATATTTGAGCACATGCAAGACTTGCAGCAATATATTCAGCTCCAGTTGTTGATAAAGATACTGAATTTTGTTTTTTTACTAAACCAAGATACAAGTGAATGTCCTAAGAAATGACATGTTCTACTTGTACTTTTTCTATCAGATTTACATCCGGCAAAATCAGCATCACTATATGATATTAAATCAAATGAACTATGTTTTGGATAAAATAAACCATAATTTGTAGTATCTTTAATATATCTAAAAATTCTTTTTATTGCTTTAAGATGTGATTCTTTAGGATTAGATTGAAATCTAGCACATAAACATACACTAAACATAATATCAGGTCTACTTGCAGTAATGTAAAGAAGTGATCCAATCATACCTCGATAGAGCTTTTGATCAATATTCTTACCATTTTCATCTTTGTCAAGTGATGTAGTGGTGCTTATTGGTGTTGGTTTGCTTGTTGAATTTTCCAATCCGAAATGTTTGAGTAAATGTTTTGCATACTTGCTTTGATTGATGAATATTCCTTCTTTCAATTGTTTAATTTGTAGTCCAAGGAAGAAATTTAGTTCACCCATGTGACTCATTTCAAATTCATCCTGCATAGTCTTAGCAAATTCTTGACAAAGATTGTTGTTAGTAGAACCAAAAATAATATCATCTACATA
>BQKN01000671.1:368710-387322 GCA_022839385.1 Asparagus kiusianus | reverse complement strand
ATAAATAATGTTGAATCAACTTTTCCAATTTCAAAACCAGAAGTTAAGAGAAATTTCTTTAATCTATTACACCAAGCACGAGGTGCTTGTTTAAGACCATATAAAGCTTTCTTTAGTTTAAAAACATGATTTGGAAAACTTTCATGTTCAAAACCTGGAGGTTGTTCTACAAAAACTTCTTCTTTTATAAAACCATTTAGAAAAGCACTTTTAACATCCATTTGAAATAATTTAAAATTCATAAAACATGCAAATGCAAGTAATATTCTAATTGATTCTATTCGAGCAACAAGTGCATAAGTTTCATCATAATCAATTCCTTCTTCTTGATTATAACCTTGGGTAACTAATCTAGCTTTGTTTCTAACAACTTGACCAAATTTATCTAATTTGTTTCTAAAAATCCATTTTGTTCCAATAATGGATTTATTTTGAGGTCTAGGTATAAGATCCCAAACATTATTTCTAGTAAATTGATTAAGTTCATCTTGCATAGCAATTATCCATGAATCATCAAGGAGTGCTTCTTTTATATTTTTAGGTTCAATAGTTGAAATAAAAGCATTATGAGCAATCAAATTAAAATGAGATCTAGTAGTTACTTTGTCAGAAATATTTCCAACAACTAAATCATGTGGATAATTTTTAACTTCTACAAAATCTTTAGGTAAATCATTTTGTAAATTATCATCTTTTGTAATATCTATCATAGGAGTATCATGAATAGTATCAATTATATCATCATCATTATTTAATATAATAGGTGATTTTGAAAAAAAATCATCAAAAGAAACATTTAAAGATGCTTCAATAACTAGTATTCTTTTGTTATATATTCTATATGCTTTACTATGATTAGAATATCCAACAAAAATTCCTTCATCAGATTTAGAATCAAATTTATCTAAGTTATCCTTTGTGTTTGAAATAAAACATTTACAACCAAAGACTTTAAAGTAAGATACTTTAGGAATTTTGTTATAAAATAATTCATAAGAGGTTTTCTTTAAAATAGGTATTAATAAAACTCTATTTAATACATAACAAGCTGTTGATACAGCTTCATCCCAAAAATATTTTGGTAAATTACTATCACATAACATGGTTCTAGTACATTCTTGTAAAGTTCTATTTTTCCTTTCTACAACTCTATTTTGTGGAGCAGCACGAGGAAAAGAAAAAGTATGTGATATATCATGTTTGTCACAATAATTTGCAAATAATTCATTTTCAAATTGACCTCCATGATCACTACGTATAGAGATAATAGAAGTAGATTTTTGATTTTGAATTCTTTTGCAAAATATAGAAAACTCATTAAAAGCATCATTTTTATGTTTAAGAAAAATTACCCATATGAATCTAGAATAATCATCAACAAGAACAAATGCATATCTACTTCCATTTAAAGATGCTACTCTAGATGGACCAAAAAGATCTATGTGAATTAATTCTAATGGTCTATTTGTAGATATTATATTTTTAGATTTAAAAGAAGATTTGTGCATTTTTCCTTGTTGACATGCATCACAAAAATTATTTTTAAAAGACATCTTAGGTAAACCATTTACTGAATCACTTTTAGAAATCTTAGACATATGTTTAAAGTTAACATGTCCAAAACGTTTATGCCATAAAATAGAATCATTAGATGATGCAATAAGACAATGTTCATTTGAAATATTTTTCATAGATAAAACATATATGTTATTCATTCTATGGCCTTTAAAAATAATAGTTATTAAATCAATATCATAAATTAAGCATGATTCTTTTTCAAAAATAATTTTAAAACCTTTATCACAAAGTTGACTAATACTAAGTAAATTATGTTTAAGACCATCAACTAATAAAACATTATTAATGATAGGTTTGTTTGGATTACCGACAGATTCAATACCGATGACTTTTTTTTTGTTGTTATCTCCAAAAGTAACGGTACCACCATCCTTGTTTTGAAAAGATGACAACAATTGTATGTTTTCAGTCATATGTTTGGAGCAACCACTATTCAAAATCCACCTATCTTTCTTGGGTACCTGAAATAATAAACATTTACATTTTGGTACCCATACTATGTTGGGTCCTTTAAATTAGCCTTTAGGAAACCAAACCCATGATGAGTTTGATTTGCCTAAATAGTTAGATGATAAACAAATATTTTTAATAAAATCAAAAATATAAAAATTCTTATGTAAATAAGATAATTCTTTTGGAACCTAAATTGAAAAGAATTTTGATTTCTTTTTACACAAATTTTCATTTCTATATCCATACAAATCACAAGAAGGTTTTACAAAAATTATTTTCTTTGATTTATTTTTATTAATATGAAAACCTAATCCTTTTGTCTTTTGTGATTCTCTTTGAAAAGAAAGAATGTTATTGAGATTTTCTTTACCTTTATTAAATTTGCTTACATTTAAACATATATCTTCATATCTTGATTTAAAAGAAGAAATATCTTTATCTAAACTATTAATACGAATATTTAAATCATTACATTCTGATTTTAAATAATTATTCTCATTAGATAAACATTTATTTTCTTTAAGTAAAGAAAAATTTTCTTCTTTCATTTTAATTATTTGAGAATTAGAAAAAGTAGAGGAATTTAAATCAGAAATTTCTTCAAGTAATCTTTTATTTTCATCTTTAATAAAATTATGTGATGTCTTTAATCTCACAAAAGTTTCATATAATTCATTGAAAGCATTTAAAAGTTCTTCATTATCACTTACTTCATCTTGTGCCATGAAACACATGTGAGCACTTTCCTTTTCTTCAATTTCTTCATCTGAAGATGACTCATTACTATCATCCCAAGTGACTGCCATTGCTTTCTTTTTCTTGTTATTTTGAATGTTGTTGAAGTTGTTGAAATAACTTGATTTTTGCTTATTCTTCAACATTGGACAATCTTTCTTCATATGACCTCGTTTTATAAATTTCCAAAATTTTCGTGCAAACATGTCCATTTCTTCATCATCATCATCTGAATCTTCTTTATCGAAAATAGTATTGAATACAAGAACTTTCTTGTTCTTTGTTTCTTCATCATTCTTTCTATCTTTAATTTGAACTTCATATTCCATAAGATTACCAATAAGATTTTTAACCGTAAGAGTTGACAAATTATTGGCTTCTTCAATAGCGGTAACTTTCTTTTCCCATTGTGGAGTAAGTGATTGAAGTATCTTTCTTATCATCTCCACTTGTGTATATGTTTTTCCAAGACCAATGAGAGAATTTGTGATGTCGGTGAATCTTGTGAACATTTCTCCAATAGTCTCATTTTTCTTCATCTTGAACAATTCAAATCTGTGCACAAGAACAGAAATTTTAGATTCTTTAACTTTATTTGTACCTTTATGAGTTACCTCAAGTGTATGCCAAATATCGTATGCAGATGTGGCCGCTGACACCTTATTGAACTCATTCTTGTCAAGTGCACAAAATAATGCATTCATTGCTTTTGAATCCAAATTTGCATTATTTCTTTGAGAAGTAGTCCATTCTGCAAAAGGAGTTGTTGGCTTCTCATATTTTATTTTCACGACGTTCCAAAGTTCGTAGCTAATTGATTGAAGGTAAATCTTCATTCGGTACTTCCAATAGTTGTAGTTCAATCCATCAAACATTGGTGGACGATTTGTTGAATGACCTTTTTTGAATTGTGAAGTATTTGTCGATGCCATCTTTCACCTTGCTCTGATACCAAATGTATGATCTGAAATAGATACACTTGAACACTTGAGGGGGGTGAATAGTATTTTTTTAAAATTTATGCAAAGTATATTATAAATTGCAAAGAAAAATGGCAATCTCAGAAATTCACAATGACAAACACAAGGATTTATACTGGTTCCACCAATCCGGTGTACATCCAGTCCCCAAGCAAATCCCGCTTGAGAGTTTCCACTATGATTTTGAATAAACTTACAAAATCAAACGCAAACCTGACCAATTTGCAAGTCCCTACAAATTACAACACCAATTGACAAACACATTGCCAATTTGAACACCAATCTCTAAACCAAGAGATCAACTCCTCTCAAACCCGAGAGAAATCCTTTTTGAATCAAGAACACAATTGATCCTATAAGCCTTGAATGTGTAGTGAAGTGCAGCAGTGGCTTAGGATTCTTTTAACCTCTATAAATTGCCTAAACAATAAGTATTTGAATGATGTTTAGAGGCAATTTCAGAAACTTTTCTTTTTCTCAAAATTTGAATATTTTTCACTTGAAAAAATGCACAAAGATCAAAGCTTATGGGTATGTAAATCTCTACATTTTTTCTGAACAAATAACCTATTTATAGCCCTTGAAAAGATAATTTTTTGAACTTTAAAAACGTTTAAAAATGGCTATAAAGAGTCATAAATTCAAACTTTAAAATCTGTAAAAACTGTATCTGTAGTCGACTATAATACACATTAGTCGACTACACTAAGTTCAAATAGACTCTGTGTATTCAGAAAATTTTTCAATAGTCGACTACAATGCTCATTAGTCGACTACACTGTATTTTGATAGAAACTGATAAACTAAAATTTGTGTTCAGTAGTTGACTATAATGTTGATTAGTCGACTATACTGTAAAAAGACAGAAACTTATGTTTCTGTAAAACACCTGAGTAGTCGACTACAATCTACATTAGTCGACTATACTGTAAAATAACAGAAACATATATTTAAGTTTTATACACGAGTAGTCGACTACTATTCTAATTAGTCGACTATTAAGAGTAAAAATTATGAAATAAAATATTTTTATACTTAAGTTTTAACTATAATTCTAATGGTTAACATAGGGGATTTCTATAGTTAACCAACACACTAAGCATGTGTTAGTGTGTTCTAATATTGTGTGTGTGTGCGTGTGTGTGTGATCAAGGCTTGTACAATAATTCTAAGTAAAGAAAATATAAAATACATTATCTCATATGTTCTTCATTTTCTTCACTTCATAATACCTTGAAAACATCTTGCACTTGTTCATATTATGATATTGAAATCTGCATATAAAAGTTAGTGCACACACTGTATAAATTGTTATCATCAAAATACTATCATGGAGATATGATATTCAACAATAGATACCATGAGTGAGTTCTTGGGAATAATGACTGTAGCCCCCTGTTTTGGGAATAAAATTGTAACAAATAATTCGGCCAATAATTTTGGCCAAATCAGATGCAGTCTTAGAATTTAGTGGAAGGTGTTTATCAAGAAGAGTTAAAAGAGATTCAACACCAGGATCATTATATATGACATCATTTAACAAAGTGTCTCCTAGTGGAAGGCCAATCATATCTGATAATTTATTAGCACAAAAACGAATATGATGACCCTTGACACTTGATGTAATGTAGGGGATTTTAGGGTTGGTTGAAATTACTTGTAAGTTGGCATAGAACAAACGTACAAGATGGGCATAGTGAGGCACAGACTTATTACTAGTGAGCAAATCAAATAGTTTAGCAGCTTTAAAGTAGTTGCTCAAGAAAAAAATGATTAAAATCATCAAACTTAACAAATCTCCTGGGAAAAAGTTTTAACTGACACAGCGAGTGATATGTACCAATTAGTGAGGAATCTCTAAGATATCGTTCATAAAATTCATTATTGGTCTCAGGAGGAAGAGAAATAGGAGAACGAGAGGACGAGCCTTGCCCTCTACCAGATCTAGCATGTTTGGAAATGCCTTTAAACATGATGACAATGATAATGTAGGCTAAAAATAAAGAGAAGCCCTAAACTAGAATGCAAAGACAAACCCTAAAATAATAACCCTAAATGAAAGCTCTATTGAATAAAGATAAGAATAAGAAGGAGTATACCTAACAATGAGAGGAACGGGAGGCTAGAAAATGGCTGCAAAAGTCTGGTTGGCTAAAAGAACGGAGGAAGAAGGCAAGGGCTTGTTCAGCTTGAAGATTTGGGAACGAAGAATGAGCTGGGAACTTAGGGTTTGATAAAGAGTGAAATGAAAGGTCAGGATATGGTCAAAAGACATGTGGTCGGCTCAGATTAAGTCCTAGAAACGAAGTGGGTATAAACGGGTCCAAAACGGGTTAGATCAAAGACAAAAACCAAAACCAAATCCGAAAACAGCAGCTCATCAGTCGATTCATGAGTCGACTGAAGACCTGAAAATTGGTTTTTCCAGAAAATTATAAACTGTGATTTAAAATCCTTAAGAAGTTACAAAACTTTGTTTTTATTGTATTAAATGATTTCAAAATAATTTATACAATAATACACTTATACATAAGAGTATACAACAAACTTTAATTTGAAAAAGTTTGATAAATTCTCATTTAAAGCATGAAATTAAAATCCATCAAAACAAAACATGAGAACCAAAAAGAAGTCAAACCAAATCAAACTTGTTTTTGCACCAAAACATTTTTAGTGCCGAAATATGTAGGGACATGATCATATCATTTAAGCTCAAGGCCATTGGGTTATAAACCCATTTGGGCGTATGTGGTGCATGAATACGGTCAAAATAATAATTATGCAAATGTCCTTTATGATTGCAATATGTGCAATAAAAGGGTTAAAATGATTTGTGTTGACCTTGTGGTTGTGCACAGGAATCATTTGCAAAAATAGATTGTTCTTTAAAATTATTTTACAAATGAGAAACTATTTTTATATCAAAACAAAATTTGGTCAAATAACCAAATCTACCACAATAATCACACTTAAACACATAAGCATGTTTATGATAAGCAATGGGTGCATGTGCATGTGTGTGTGATGAAGAAGCCTTATGAGATGCACAAGAAGTATTAGTCCTAAAAAATTTGTGTGCATCATAGCAAAATTTAGCTAAATGGCCTTTACAATCGCAAATAGTGTATTTATAAATATTGCTATACATGCGTGCATAGTGTACGGGTGATTTGGAAGAATTTGGTACACGACTTAGCACCCATATTGATAAGTCTCTTATAATTATCAATGCATTTAGTTAGTGTTGAATCTAAATAGGATATACGTTCTTTTATGTGATTCAACTCATCATTAGGCATATGTGCATTGTCATTAGAAGTAGAGCAAACATAATCATTTACAAATGTATCCAATTTATTTTTACTAGCTACTACCTCTAACATGGCATTGTTTTTATCACGAGTCAAACTAGCAATATCCAATCTTAATTTTTCATTGCTTTCTTTGAGATTTACATTTTTATTAGCAATGGTATCAAATTTTGATACTAGTGTCTCATGATTGGATTTCAAGTCAATATGTTTGCTTTTAATATCAAGAAAATTATGTTGCAACTTCTTATAATCATGCATTAATTTTTTATATCTATGGGTAAGTTCATCTATAGTTAATTCATCATCGGTATCAGACTCACATACCTTACTAGGGCTATCGCCTAGTGGCCATGTACATGAAGATAATGCTCCACATGAACTTGAAGAAGAATCCTCCAAAGTTTGTCGGATTGCCTCTAAGTTCCATTGATGTGCTTCTATAAGTTTCTACAATATATAAGCACTATCTAAAAAATCAAGCTTGTTAGATAAAGATGAATCAAAAGCATTGTGATTAAAACTTTCTTAGTAGTTAGGAGTGTTAAATGCAATGGGGTATATATAGGGTAGAAGAAACCAGCCCAAGAAACCATCACAAAACAACAAAAACAATGAAAAAACACAAAGTCTGGAAAATAGCTGTTACCGTGTAATAGTCATATTATGAGTCGAATTATGACATGCATGATTCGACTTGTGTCTACATGAGTCGACTCATTGGATTATCGGTCGACTCAGAAGATGAAAACAACTAACTGTTGAACACTTCATGAGTCAACTTATGATATGTATGAGTCGACTTTATACTGTATCTGTCGACTCATTGGTTTTTCAGTCGACTCAATAGATTAAAAACACATTCTGCGCAACACTTTATGAGTCGGTTCATTACTGTAGCAAGTCGACTCAAAACGTGCACATAACCTGAAGTAAATAGTAAATATCAACTTTGAACCTTTTTTAAAAATATCAAACAAATTCTAAAAATGTAAAATTTGGATAATTGTCTATAAACATATAATTCTAAAAAATGTAAAATTTGGATAATTGTCTATAAACATATAAATGAACATGTTACAAAATAAATTTTCCAAATATCATTCACCGTTTGTGAAATCTCTTTGTTTTACAAAGCTTGTAAATACATGTGTATATATAAACTTCTTGATTTTTGACTTTTGAGTTAAACATGTTTTGAAACCTTTTCAAATGGTTTTATAGATTTAATAAAAAATGTATTAAGAGAAATTTTTTAAAGTCTATAAACTAGTAACTAAATATTTTGTCAGGAATACTCAAAAACAAGAATTGTGTGTATGTATGATATTGAGCTCAAAGTATTATCACACAATATAAAATCCTAAACTATTGTACCAAGTTGATATGCACTTGAAGCTTGATCTTGGATCTTGACTTGACTTTTATTTGCTCCAGTTTTAATACAGCTTTCGAATCATTCAACCTGGGTTAAACAACAAACCAAACACTAAAAAAACTTGTTATAAATTGTTTGTTAAATTATCATAACAAGATTAGAGTGTAGGCTCATAAACATGAGTTCTAATATTGTCATTGGAAAACTTGACTTTAGACAGCATTGACTCATCCAAATTTACTAACAACTCCTTTCTGCACATGTGACTAGAGCACATAGTGTCAAGAAACATGTGTTGTAATTTGATTCTTCATCAGCTGCCGTGACCATCAACAAAGTGTCGTTCTCTTCATCACCTCTTTCTTGTGCAAATCAAGCTTCTTCTACGGAATTGGTAATTATCCTTATACTTACACTCCTTTGCATAGTGGCCATATCTATGACATATATAAAATTCAGTGTTTGGTTTATTAAAAGTTCATCTACCATGTCTAAAGCCTCGATCTTAACCTCGACCTCGATCTTATCCCTGAAAATTTGAATCTGATTGATAATTGCTTCTTTGGTTACAATCATCTCTTTGATTGTTGTTGCAACCACCACGTCCTCAATTGTTGTAGTAGCTGCATCCTCGGTTGTTGTAGTTACTGTATTATCATCCTCTGCCTTAAAACTTTCCTCCTCGCTGGTCTCTTTCATCCTGCACTCTTTTGTTATTTTTTATACAAGCTTGACTTTAGAAAGCTTTCTCAAGAGGCTTCTCGATTGACCTCTCGCTCATGCGTTGCTCATGAACTTGTAGGGCACCCATCAATTCATCAGCCGTCATATTGGATAAACCCTTCGATTCTTCAATTGCCACCATGATATGACCAAATTTTTCTATAAGGGATCGCAATATCTTCTCCACAATTATTAAATCTACAACCTTCTCCTTATTTGTTTTTATTTGATTTGTCATAGCAAGTACTCGAGTCACATAATCTGCAACACTTTCAGTAAATTCCATCTGCAAAATTTCAAATTAACATCTCAAGATTTGAAGCCTGACTTTTTATAACATTTCAACTCCACGACAAGATGTCTCCAAAATATTCTATTTTTGCCTTGCCGTAGTTGCTTCATCGGTTTTCTCAAAAATTGAATCATTCATTCCTTGATGGATGAAGAATAATGTCTTCCGATCCCTCTTCTTGTTCTCACCATGGGCTTTCTTCTCGGTTTCACTTGTGCTCTCTATGAGATTGAAAACTCCGTTATTTACAAAATCCAATATATCTTGATTTTCGAACAACACTTTTATCTGCATTCTTCACCGTTGATAATTCCTCCCATCCAATATAGGAATAGAAAGCGACGTCATCCTGCTCAAATTATTCATGGCTCTGATACCACTGTTGCACGAACTAGCAAAAATTAATTATATATATAATATTGAGAGGAGAAGGGATGGAGAAACAAAAGGGAACCAAATATTTCTCTCTCTCTCTCTCTCTGCTTTTCTTTAGAGGGTGCAGGGACGCATGAGCCTTTTTAAAGGCTTACAAATCAATCAATTAAGAATTCTAATAAAATAGTAACTCTAAAATATAAAAGGTTTATCAACTATTAAACTTAATTTCTAAGTAACTTGCTAAGAACTAGTTTCTAGATATTAAAACTTCTAAAGACAATAAACTCAAAAACTTTCTAGAATTGGGATTAACTTCAACAGTACATAGTACATTCAAAATCCTTATTTTCGATCATATATGACCCAATGCTTTGAGTTATTTTAATCTTAGAAACTTGACTCTGAGATATACATTATCATCCGACACATCTCATCCAAGCTACTAAATAAAACAATCAAAAAGAGAAAACATTTTTTTTTAACTAAAATGAATAAGATGTCGCAACAACATGAAGTCTAGTCTTTTTACGGCTAGTAATCCCTGGCGCTTCTTGCATACACATCACTTCTGTTTTCGCCGTGTCAGATACATGCCAATCAAAATAACAAACAAGATTCGCCAATGCAATTTCTATAATGGACATGGCAAACTGAATCCCCGGGCAAATCCTCCGACCGAAACCAAACGGTATGAGCTGAAAATCCCTCCCTCTGAAATCCACATTGCTATTCAAAAATCTCTCCGGTCTAAATGCAGCAGGATTTTGCCAATACTTAGGGTCTCTACCAATAGCCCAAGCGTTGACTATAACCGTTGCTTGTTTGGGGATTTTGTAGCCTTGGATTCGAGTGCTCTCCGTGAGTTGACGTGGGATTAGCAAAGGACCCGGAGGGTGAAGCCTCATGACTTCCTTAATTACGGCTCTTAAGTAGTTCATCTCAACCAATTCATCTCGTTTTAATATTGTTTTTGAGGTACCTTTAGCTTTGCTTCTCACCTCATTTTGTAATTTCTTCATTACTTCTGGGTTTTTGATAAGCTCTGCCATTGCCCATTCTAAAACTATGATCGTTGAATCTGTTCCCGCACCGAACATGTCCTGTTTAAATCACATAGGGAAATGTGCAGAGCAAATAAACAATAAAGTCCATATATAATGGGATATACATAGAAAATTAATAGGGGTACATGATGTACATGTTTTGGATACATATAGTATGATGATAAATATTGAAATGATGGAGTGTCGCTCAAGTTACGGAATGTTAGTATGAGATGTGATAATCATTTTCCCTAAGATGTACTCACCCGTTGAAATGATGGAGTGTTGCTCAAGTTACGGAAGGTTAGTATGAGCTGTGATAATCATTTTCTCTGAAGATGTACTCACCCCACTTGCTAATCCAAGTTTGATTTGGGTTAATAGGAGTTCTCTTTTCAGGATCTAATAAATTGTAAAAATTTCAAAAAGAAAATTTGAAATATTTTTAGCAATTCCCTATTGAACAAGTTTGTAACTGAGATTTGAATTTTGGAGATGTATCCTATTAACATGATTGGAAAGAAAATGTCTTCAAAAGACATGAATTTTCAAATAGACTTATAACATAAAAATTATTAAATAAAAATAAATCATACTCCCTTTAAAAGAGGGAGTTGTGAAAAAACTTTTTAAGGACTATATTATCCCTATTCCTTTTTTATATTACATTGTAATACTAACTAAACTAAATTAATTATCATTGCTAATTAATTATATTATATATCACTTTAAATTTATATAATTTGGTCCCTAAAACTCCCAATTGTTATTGTAAAACTGTACATCATATTAATTATTAGTAATATATAATAATATATTAATAGATAATTGCATGTTTATATAGTATTTATGGGAAGAATAGAAAACATAGAATTGTCCTAAAATTATACCATGACACTCATATAGGAAAATTACAAAGAACATTCTTATGTTTACGTAAAAGAACAGAAGATACAAAAATAAAATTTTAGAAAACATTAGGACATTTAAGCACAGCAAGATTCGCTATCTAAAATTTTAAAAAAAAGTACAGCAAGATATAAGTGGAGGTATATATGTATAATCTTTGTAAACTATAAGGTATTTAAGTTAGGTTATGCCTATAAAAGAGTTGAAACCTTTGTTACCCACATATATCCAAAAATATTTAACATATTATGATAATTATAAAGTTTTTTGCAACTATGTTATAGTAAACAAATAAGCTTAAAGTAAATCATTAAAATATTTGATCATGTGCGGTGCACATGCAGTCTACCTAGTTTCTAATAAACCTGCTACTGCATCTGGGTTTCTTTGCTAAGTTTTGGCCCAATTATAAAGGAACAATATTCATTTAATGCTTATAGACCATTTAAAATTTGCTAAGTATTAGCTCAAATATCTGATGTGAGATTATTGTCTTTTACAAGCAAATACTAACAAGAGGAGTAACAATGTAAGAGAAAGACGAGCATGAAAAGGAAATTTAAGATCCAAAATTTCTCTTGTACTGGTTAAGGAGTAAGAATTCTGATTTACATATATATTATAGTTTAATTATCCAAGAATAATATAACAAATTATAATAAAGTTATACATTTTGCATATACAAGAATGCTAATAATTCTATAAAAAAAGAATGCTAATAATAATTTCCATATTGTCTTTTTAATCTAATAATAGATCTAAAACACATTTAATGCATATATATTATCCATTCTAACATCAACTAAATTTAAACCTCAACTACTCACTTATTAATTATTTGTTGTCAGACAACATTAACAAGGTTGAGTTTCACTTTAATATTAGGCATGAAAGTTCATTTAACCATGAAAAATCCCCCAATGATCCAAAATATGAGACAAAAAAGGGGGACAGGTGAGGTGTCCCTCTCCTATTGCATAATGAGCTGACCATTATTAATGATGGCCAACTTATTATGCAATAGAAGGGGGACCCCTCACCTATACTCCCTGTTGATCCCATATTTTGGGTCCCTATAGCAAGAATTTAAGTTGATTATGGAAACTTAATTATTGAATTAAGTTCCTTCATTTAAAACTTTGGACAGATGCCTACTTCCTACCATGCCCATCAATGAGACATTATTACACAATATTGCAAGTGTTGCAGTGTCATCTTCATTCAAATTGAAAAGGAAAAAAAAAACAACAATGTGACTATACAAGCATGTTTGGATACTACTTATTTCTTGAATCCTTATAACTTATTCATTACTTATTCTCAAAAATCCTTATAAATCATACTCCCTTTAAAAGATGGAGTTGTAGAAAAACTTTCCAAGGACTATATTACCTCTTTTCTTTTTTGATATTACATTCTAATACTAACTAAACTAAATTAATTATCATTGTTAATTAATTATATTTTATATCACTTTAAGTTTGTATAATTTGGTCCCTAAAACTTCCAACGTTATTGCAAAAATATACATCACATGAATAGATAATTGCATGTCAATAAAGTATTTATAGAAAGAGTAGAAAATATAAAATTGTCCTAAAATTATATCATGAAACTCATATAGGAAAATTACAAAGAGTATTTTTATGTTTGGGTAACAGGACAGAAGGTACAAACATTAAATTTTAGAAAAAATTAGGATATTTAAGTGCAACATGATACGCTATCTAAAATTAAAAAAAAGTGCAGCAAGATACAAGTGGAGGTATACAAGTATAATTTTGGTAAACTATAAGGTATTTAAGTTCAGTTAAGCCTATAAAAAAATTAAAACCTTTGTTATCCACAAATAGTAGTATATGATCTCATTGATAAATAATATTCATCACACAATATAAAGCCGGATGCTTAACTTATATTTATATAGTAGAGGAGATGTGGAAAAATTAAAACATCATATTTTGGATGAGTCTTAGTATTTTGAATTATTTTCTGAAAGTATATACTTTTCTTAGAATACTTTAGAAGAGGCTTTTGAATGACTACTACAAAATATTGGACATCAAATAAAAATTAGACAAATAAAATTCATGATATCGGATTGCAAAAATCAGAGATATGTATGTAATATTGGGTGTCATATGAGATAATATTCATACATAACATGACATTATAATATATAATATAACATATTAATAGATTTTAAATATAAGAATTTGCATCAAGGCATATGCATAAGATTTGGGAGAGCCGAGAGTAGAGAGATTTAGGAGAAGAACTATGGCCTTTGTGGGTTTTGTGGGTTCCGATTTTGTTTTCAAACACAAGCTGAACCCGAGCCCACAATCAAATTAAAAATGACATGATTTTCTTGATATCTTCAAAGGGATAATCGGTCATATTTTCAATAATGGTCGATATATCAAAAAAATCACCAAACAAAAGAAAACAATATAAAAATATTACCGAGATAAAGTCTTTAACCCGATATATTGGCCAATATAGCAATATATTGGCTGATATTTAATAGAATGCCTATGAGAGCAAATATGTAAATGTTACTTAGAAATTAGTTCCTTGATTTTAAATATCCAATGATTCTATGTTATTCCCTCAAAATTTTGAAATTGCTCATAATTTTAGGGACTAATATTAAATTATTAAAATTTTGAGGGACATATTATAAATGACCATATTTAAAAGAAGAGTTAATTTTTTAAAAACCCTCCCAACTATGGGAATTGTCTTAAAAACTCACTCACTTGATTCAGTTTGACAAAACCCCCTTATTATGTTGGGGTATTATAAATAACCCCTCTCAATTTTAGTACAATTTTAGAAAACACCTCTCAACTATAGTGTGTCTCATAAAACTCCCCTAATCTTTTACAATTCTATCACCAAATCTCCTTACATAGTTACTTCAATTTATGATTTGAATAAAATACCCTCTTGAAGAAAGCGATTTTAATTAAAAAGAAATCCTTAACCGATAATAAAAGGACCACGACCAATTTACAATTCTTTTTTCCTTTATATCACATTTTTTCTTCATATGACAAAAACCAAGATAATTTTTTTTATGATTGATTGATTTTTTGGTCTTTCGAAGTCAAGTACATGTCACATAATAGATAAGACTCAATGATATTAGTTTTGCGAGGCTAGATTCAAGTGAGAAAATTTCACAGGAGTTAACTCAAATTTTTTTAAGTTGAGATAGATTACCTACAAATTACCCAAAACTTGGCAGAGATTTACAGGGGGGGTTTCTAAAATTAACCCTTAAACAAAAGCATAACTTAAGGCACATGTGACATCAATTTTATAAGAGTGGGGTTTATAGCAAGTCTATCACTCAATGAACTGGTTTGGGTTATTTATCCTTAAGTTTGTCCTGCACATCAACACGAAAAATCCTTTGCTATAAGAATCTATAAGAGAAATTTAATATTTATTTGGAATGGGTATATGATCCTTCTGATTCCCCTTGTCTTTTATTATTTGTAATAAAAATTATTTGATAAAATAAATTAAGTTGTCATTTTATATTGCTCACCTTCGTATAAGTTTATGAAGCTCGTAGCTTGGATATGAATATTATTGCAGATATTGTATTCTTCTAAGTTCTTAAGCTAAATTTTTGAATGTTGTTTGACATTAGATAAATATAAATTATTTTGTTAAAATACAATCAATATGAGTGCATAATATGTATAAATCATTCTCAAACTATATCTTAAGATTTTCTGAAAGTAGAGAGTAATCGTTTTGATATATTAATTAGTAGGTTGAAAGATGTAAAAAGAGTACAACATCAGATTTTGGAATTGATCATACAATTTATATTTTCTTTCTTGATTGAATTTGCATATTCTAACTTAGAAAATTCTAGAAAAATGTTCTTGAATATCTATAATACTCGGTCACTGGATAAACAATAGGTGAAAGTAAACAACATGGAAGTGATTTTTTTTATAACTGAACGAAATCCTTAATGACTAAATAAAACCTACCATTTTCTGTGATGAATTCAAGAATTTATTTTTTTATTAATAATATTAGGTTTTTTTCTTATTGGTCCCTTACATCATTAATATTTTGAAATTATACATTCAATTTATTAATTAATCATAAATCATTAATATTTTAATGCTTTAAACATCACCATTTCTCTGGAAGACAAAATGTTAAAACCATAAAATATTAAAACCACACATGGAAATATCCAAAAAAGTTTAATATATCATGATAATTATAAAGTTTTATGCAACCATGTTATAGTAAATAAATAAATTTAAAGTAAATAATTATGATATTTGACCACGTGCAGTGCACGTGCATTCCACCTAGTATGTAATAAAATAAGGAAGTTATTTGGTAAACACATTAACTTATAAGGATATATTGTAATATCCCAACCTCGAGAGGGTGATGTGATTAGTATTGATAGATTTGATTGGAATACTCATATCACCAAGATGCATCTTTTTTTCGGAAAACCAACTCTTAGAAACTCCAAAGTTAAGCGTGCTTGGCCTGGAGAAATTCTAGGATGGTGACCACCTAGGAAATTTTCCAGGGAGCGCATGAGTGAGGACAAAACGTGCTAAAAAAGGCATGTGGTGGTTTATGAGGCCAGTCCATCAGATCTAATAGCGTACCTACTCCGGGATTCCGGGGTGGGGCGTTACATATATAAATGGTTATATGTTTGGTAAACTAAAAACTTATAAGGTTGTATTCAATCTCAAATGACTAAAAAGATCATCTTGTTGCAACTCTATATTATGACTAATTAATTCATTATATATTAACCGAATAACATAATTTAAATTTATTAATTATTTAAAAAATAATTAATTTAAAATTATTTATTTCAATTAGTTAAGAATATTAATTAATAATATTAATATTAGTTAATTAATTTAATTTAATGAAATATTATTATTAATAAAATTAATTAATTAATTAAAAACTAGTTATCTTATAATAAGAAATATATTTGATGAAATATTTTTATATATTACAATACATGTGATTATTAATTACTAATATCGTGATTAATTAATTAATTTCATATTAGTAAAAACTAATTAATTAATATCTAAATATTAGTTATGTCATAGTGAGAAATATACTTTATTGTAATATATTTATATATTACATTATTTGTGATTATTAATTAGTAATATGGAGATTAAATAATTTCATATTAATAAAATAATAATTATTAATTATTACTAAATAATTAATAAAAGATTATTACTAAATTAATTAATAATTAATAAATTAAATACTAATAAATTAATTAAGTAATTAATTTGTAATATTAATCACTTTACAAGAAACTATTAGCTATGTAAAGGGAATAGAAGGGTATTTTTGTCTTTCGGTAGGATAAGGAACGTCCCTTATAAGTAGAGAAAAAATAAGTTGGAAACCTAACATATTTTTTCCTTGCTTATAAATAAGAAATAAGTAAAATAAGTAACTCTTACTAAACACTATATTAGCACCTTAAGGGGGATTCATTGGGACATTTGGGGGGATAATAGGATACTTTTGGGGATTCTATTTCATAGTGTTATTCATTGGGACAATGGAACAAAGATAATACCTTTTTGTGTTATTGTTTTTTTGGAATACTAGTGAGACAATTTTACCACTTAGGATAAAATTATCTCACTCATATACAAAAATTTTATCCAATAGTAAAAATTTACCACATCCTACATATTGGAACAATTTTGTTCAACTTTGAAGGCAATTGGGATAATTTACAAACATTTTTGTATTACTTAAACTAATACATGCTAATTATATTATAAATATATGACATGATATATAAAATATAAAGTAATAATATATTCAATATATTATATTATATTATCATGTAATAAAATAAAATATTATTATGGTTTAATTTATATGTATATAATTTATTTTATGATATTTATTATATATTATTATGCAATACCACATACTATATTATATAATAGTACAACATATTTTTTATAATATTATATAATATTTTAATAACATATATTATTACATAATATTCATTAGTGATTATAGTATAACATATCATATTTTTGTATAAATAACATATACTATTATATAATATTTTAATAACATATATTAATAATATTTTCATAACATATTTTAATAACATATATTAATATTCTAATAACATATATTATTATATATTAATAATATTATATAATAACATATATTAATATTACATTGGTAATATTATATAATATATTATTATATAATATATTACTATTTTAATAACATATATTAATATTATAATAACATATATTAATAATATTACATAATATATTTTTACATAATATTAATTAATAATTATAGTATAACATATTTATTATAATTTATATAATATTTTAATATATAATATTCATTAGTGATTATAGTATAACATATCATATTTTTGTATAAATAACATATATTATAATATAATATTTTAATAACATATATTATTTAATATTATATAATATATTTTTGCATAATATTAATTAGTAATTATAGTATAACATATTTATTATAAGTTATATAATATTTTAATAACATATATTATTAAAAGTATATTATATAAAATATTATTATAGTTATTATATACATGACATACTATTATAATATAATATAAAATTACTAATATTAATAAAATATCATGATATAATATAATATAATATTATAGTTTGAAGTAATATAATTTATTATACTATAACATGATACCTTTTAATATATATTATTGTAATTATTATATAGTATATATATGTGTGTCTACACGCGCGCGCGCGCATATATA
>BQKN01000671.1:337789-358710 GCA_022839385.1 Asparagus kiusianus | reverse complement strand
CATGCCTACTTACCGTCATCCTGTGCTCGACCGAATTTATGGTTCTACCCTTTCAGTTCCACTACAAATAAGAGGTACTATTCTCAACATAGGAGGGATCTTTTTTCTGATCTGATCTGATCTTTTTCCAAGGTTTCTTTTCCTAGCAACATTTGCAGATTATACTGCACTACACTAAAGAACTCAAATAGTTATTTATTTTCCCACTCAAGTTCACTAACTGACTTGATCATCGGAGGTACAATGGGGGTGTTAGATATAGGTGCCCTGCAGGCAATAATTGTATATTGTAACAGGACCTATATGAATATAACATCCTTGTTCAAAATGATAGTATGCTATTTTGGTCAGTATTTATCTGGTATTTTTTAAATACAGATATAGTCCTTAAAATGATACTAGACTATCAGACATTTCGGATAGAATCATAATGAAGATATCTGATCTGTCGTTAACGTATATTCTTAAATGTTCCTAGTCGATGAAGTGTTAAAATGAGACATCATCACTTTGGGAA
Organism: Asparagus kiusianus; assembly: GCA_022839385.1. Taxonomy (NCBI): domain Eukaryota; kingdom Viridiplantae; phylum Streptophyta; class Magnoliopsida; order Asparagales; family Asparagaceae; genus Asparagus; species Asparagus kiusianus. The sequence goes on along the minus strand of BQKN01000671.1, from coordinate 358,193 downwards.
GACTAGTGTATACTCTATTTCTCCTTTGGTAGGATGATGATCCATCTCTTGGATCATTGATGTGAGACATCATAATATAGTATACAGGTGACTCATTAGTAAATGAGTTGACTGAACGACTCACTGAGAACATCTAGTTGGTAATTATACTTAACTGTCAAATGGAAGTTCTCAAGTGATATAGTACATAAGTAGTCTCTTGACCTGAGGTATGAGTGTAATATCTTACATATCAGTATAGGTATACTTAGAATTTTGTCTAACCACAGTTCTCAATGAGTTGTGCATAACGCTTCTTGTTGGATGCATCCCGAGACATAAGTAGATATTGAGATACCAAGATGTGATTCGTCTCTCCCAGTATGAGGGGTTGATGTCATAAGATTGTTTGATATAACTATAGCCAAAAAATCCTTGGCCGAGGTAAATAAGATAAACTGAGTGTCAGTTTGATCTTATAGGTTATGAGTTTAATATCAACAAACACTAATCGAGCTATTAGGGTTTGACAGTTTTCCATACCCTAGGCTCGATAGTTTGACATGGTTTGACGAAGAGACCGGACTGTACAATATTATCACTGAGTGGTCCTGATAAAATTGTGTTAGCATCTTGTAGACATTTATCACAACTTATATCCGGGTAGTCTTCATGTGTAGCTAGCACCTCTGTTATAGTTGTGGATATCATCCACTACCGAGTTCTTAAGTTGGGCCCTAGAGTCACACCAAGCGCGTACTTGAATCCTATGAAACACAATTTATAGAGTGATGTGTATGATTGATACACATATATGATTTTACCGGATACACATAAACAGTTATACATATCGGTAAAATCAGAATGCTATGTCCTTAAAAAATAAATTCCAGTATTTTTCCTATAAAATTAACTTTTAGTCAACTAGTTGACTTTTGGTCAACAGTTGACTTTTGATCAACTTATTGATTTTTTGGTCATATGATGACTTATTAATCAATGATTGGAAAATTACGAAATATCGTATTTATGAAATACTGTATTGATGTGGTATTTTTATTTATAAAATACACACTTTATTATACCTTGATTAATGAGTCATGAGATGAGTCATTAAGTGGTATGGTTTGGGAACATGGTTTTAGCACATAGTTTTGATTCTTCATGACTCTTTGCATGACTCATGAGATGAGTCATTGCATGACTCATGAAAGGAATCATTACATTTATATGACTCATGGCATAACTCATGAGATGAGTCATGACATTTTTCACTCTATATATATGAGCTCTCTTTCTTATGGAAAGGTTAATGAAAAATTGGCTAAGTGGTTTTTTCCATAAGAGAATAAAAGAGAGCTCTCCTCTTACTAAACTCTAGAAATCTTTAAGCAAGAGGAAATAGTAGGATTTTAAAGTACCCCAGGTGGATATCTTGCCTTGTGTCTCAAGAAGACTCCGATTTTATCAAGCTCACTTAAAAACTTGGAGATCCACTACGAAGTGATTTACTACTACAAGGAGCAAGAGCTAGGGGTTATTCGATCTTCTATCGAATCACGCTTCGAAAGTATGACTTTTTAACTCTTGTGTGCTCTCTTTAATATAGGGATAATGTTAGATTTAATTAGGATGATCCTATTTTGTATTTCATGCTCTCTATATGCTTAGTATAATTATACATATAGTCTTCTGTTGCGTAATTTGCATGTAATTAGCATGAATTTCCTTCAGGGGGAACCAAGCCCTGTCCTCTCACGAGTTTCTATTTGTGAAAGCTAAACCTACTAAACTCAAAACTAGATATTCGAAGAAGTAAGCAGCCCTTAATCAATCTCACCCTCATATATTTGACTGTTTGGTAACATAACAACAACAGTTTGGTGCCCACCATGGGGCCTTCTTTCTTTTTTGAGAAAACATGTATTGTTCTGACCATAGGGCTGATTAATCTCACTATGTAGAATCACACCAGAGCTACGTTACTCAATCTCAGCTTAAAGAAATGACTCAGTAGATTTCTTAATCTCTCCAACATCAACACACACCCTTCACCAGCGAGCTCCTCAGCCGGCTTTCACAGCCACAGCAAGCTACTTTAGCTGTCCCCCCTCCTTCTGAAGACCTACAGTCAGAGACTCACCCTCCTTCTAGAGCACAGCAAGTAGTCCTACCTCGGACTCCTCATGTTACTGCTAAATGGTTGAGGGATTAGGTCGAGTATGCGACCCTGTCACCTCATCAGTCGACTCTCCCCGAAGAGCCCCACCGACGTCTCCTCCCTCATCTTGAAATCACTGACGAGAGTCCCGGTCCTAGTGACCTTAGGAACCACACTAGGGGAGCAATCTCTAAGACTTTCCCCTATCAACGTGTCTTTCCGGTCCCCTCTGCTACCATAGGGGCCTCTGGATACGACCGGGTGTACAGACCAGTCGCAGAAGCCATCGGGGGAACTTCCCCCTTTCAGATGACCTCATGAATGCCCCATGTAAGAAGTTTAAGATGTCTCACGTGGAGAAGTATAAGGACGAGGGAGACCCCTCCAATATGTTCAGAAGTACTATGATGTGATGAGCATGCTCCACGCATCGGAAGCAGACATCTGTCGATGCATCCCCATCACTCTTTCAGGGAGTGCTAAGCTCTGGTGGAACGCCCTTGAGAAGGAGTCCATCAATAGCTTCCAGCAACTCACCCGAAAGTTCATCCACACTTCCTGACTGATATCAAGTAGAAGTTGCCCCCTCATGTGTTAATCCAGATGAGGCAAAGGCCTAGAGAAGGCCTTCAAACCTACTTCAATAGGTTCCAAGCGAAGAGGTTGGAGGTCAACGACGCAAGGAGTGCAGTCGCTATGTCCTCTTTGTAGCCGGCTTGCAGAGCAATGAGTTAGCCGACTCACTTGCCAAGAAGTCAGTCGCTAATTATGAGCAGCTAAAGGCCAAAGCTCATGGATACATGGACATAGGGGACGCCCAAGATTAAAAGGCGATAGCCAGGGCTATGGAGACCTCCACAACCATGATTTCAGCACCAGCACCACACTCATCAACAGCAGCACTGGAGGTAGCACCAACACCATAGTTGGCTAGAGGCCCCCTGCGAGGTAGGAGTGGCCAAGAGACCATCAGAGAGTCGACTCTTGTTCCAATAAGTTCGACAGGAGTGACCGATGGAGGGACCAAATGCAAGGGCCCGCTCTCATAGTTCTCAACACCTCCCTCACACAATCTCTCACCAGATTCCAAAAGGAGGGGCATCTCAAAGAGCCTGCTCCCATGATGAGGTCGGATCCTTATAGTCAAAACATCAGGTAGTATTGCCGCTACCACAAGGATCACAGCCACCTCACCAATGATTGTTGTATCCTTAAGAGGGATATCGAGGACCTGATCGAGAGAGGGTACTTGAAGAAGCTCATCTCTCAGAGAGACCAGAGGGAAGCTCCCCCAGCCAAGGCAGATAGGAGATCCCATTTACAGTCGCCTCATCGTCGACTGCCTAAGGGTAACCGACTGCCAGAGACTAGCCATAAGTGGGTCATTAATATGATCGGCGACGATCCCATCACTGGAGGGTCGTCCAACAATGCCCGGAAGAGGTATGCTAAGAGGGCATTGTGGGTTGATCAGTGCAAAAAGAGGTCGAGAACAGAGGAACCCATCTCTTTTGGGGACATCGACCTGTAGGGTGTCGAGATGCCTCATGACGACCCCATCGTCATAACAGCCGGGATTGACGACTTCCAAGTGAAGAGGATCATGGTCAACACTAGAAGTTCGGTGGACATCTTGTATGTTGACGCCTTCAACCAGATGGGCATAGTCAAATCTCGGCTGCTCCCCTGCAGAGCCCCCTCATTGGATTTATTGGCCACTCTCTCCTGCCGGAAGAGATGATTACACCCCCCTAACAATCGAAGAGTACCCTAGGCAATCCACTGTCTATGTTCAACTCCTAGTGATGAATCTTAAGTCGGCCCACAATATCATTTTAGGCCGAACCACCCTCCATCTTTTGCAGGCCGTCCCTTCGACTTACCACCGGATATTGAAGTTTCCGACTCCTAATGGAGTCAGAGTCGCCAGGGGCAACTAACGAGAGGTCAGATCCTGTTACCTCCTCTCGACCAAGGGTAAGGGTGTGCAAGACGCCTTACCTATTGAGAAAGTCTACCTCCCGTTGGAGAAAGCAATGGAGCGGTAGAGGACGACACCGGTGGAAGAACTCCAGGAGATCCTAATTGACCGAAAGGGTAGAGGATGCTCAAGATTAGGTCCAGCCTAGTGAAGCCCTTGCGAGGAGCATTGATGGAAATCTTATGGGCAAACACTGATGTGTTCGCCTGGGGTCCGAAAGACATACCGGGGTTCCCCCCGAGGTGATAAGCCATGAGCTGGCTGTCGACAGGCACACTAAGCCTTTGCGATAGAAGAAGAGACATATCGGCCCGGAACGTCAGAAGGTGGCCTCCGACGAAGTCGAATGGCTCCTTAGAGCTGGTTTCATCCGGGAAGTCTAATAGCCAGAATGACTGACCAATATGGTGTTGGCGAAGAAGGCGCTGATTAAATGGAGGATGTGCATAGACTTCACCGACCTTAACAAAGCTTGTCGCAAGGACAGCTACCCCTGCCTCGAGTCGATCAGTTGGTTGACGAGAATGCAGGGCACAAGCTGCTTAGCTTCATGGACCTCTTCTCTGGCTACAACCAGATCTTCGTGGCAAAGCATGATCAGGAGAAGACCTTGTTTATCACCGATTAGGGGACATATTGCTATAAGATGATGCCATTCGTATTGAAGAATGTCGGGGCTACATACTAGAGACTCATCAACAAGGTCTTCAAGCACCAGATCGGTTGCAATCTGGAAGCTTATGTGGATGTCCTGCTGGTGAAGTCGAAATAAGCATTGGCTTACATATCAGACCTAAACGAGAACTTCTCCACTCTCCAGCGCTACCGTATGAAGCTCAATCCCACCATATGTGCCTTTAGGGTACAATCAAGAAAGTTCTTGGGGTTCATGATCACATAGAGAGGCATAGAGATCAGCCCCGAGAAGATAGAAGCCATAGAGCGATTGCCCGAACTGCACACCTCGAAGGATATATCTAGAAGCTGAATGAGAAGATGGTGGCACTGAGTCGATTCCTCTCCAAATCTACCGAGAGGAACCTCGCATTCTTTAAAACATTGAAGGGAAGTAAGAACCTGAAGGGGAGCATGACTTAGACAGCTGAATGCAGTGCAACTTTTCAGGATCTCAATGCTTACTTGAGTACCAAGCTATTGCTAAGCTAGCCCATAAGGGGAGAGACTCTATACTTATATGTTGTCATCTCCTCCAAAATCTTTAGCTCTATCTTTATTCGAGAAGAAGAGAATATCTAGAAGCCCGTATACTACGTGAGCTAAATTCTGAAAGCAGGCGAGCTCAACTACGTACCCTTTCATAGAGAAGGTTGCATTCGCCCTCATCACCACTGCGAGGAGACTCTGCCCTTATTTTCAGGCCCATGCCATAATTGTGCGGACAAATATACCTATGAAGAAAGCACTGGATAGCCCCACAACTTATGGGAGAATGATCACCTGGGCAGTCAAACTCAGTGAGAATGATGTGTAGTTCGAACCCAGAACGACAATCAAAGCTCAAGCATTGGCTGACATTTCTAATTGAGTCACTCTCATCAAGTGACGAGCTAGCCACTCCCTCACAGTCCACTCACCAAGAACCTCCAATGCCATCAGCAGTCTAGGCACCTGTCGCACAGACCTGTCATACGCTAGAATATAATTCACCTAAATTCGCCTCATGGTGGTTGTTGAAGGTGGACGGGTCCTCCGGAGAAGCCGACAGTGGAGCGGGAGTGGTCCTACGCAGCCCCGACGGGTTGATGCACGATCACTCCATTTCTTTTGATTTTTTGGCCTCAAATAATAAAGTTGAATATGAGGCTCTTCTAGTTGGCCTTCGAGCGGTACAAGCGCTGAAGGCAGAACGCCTCTATATATTGGTCGACTTACAGTTGGTCGTCCATCAGGTGAATGGGTGATATGCAGCTAAAGACCCAAGGATGGCCTTGTACCTCAAAGCTGCTAAGGAACTATTAACCAGTTTCTTAGACTTCAAGATAGCCCAAGTCCACCACGCTCTTAACGCCTGGGCGAATGCCATTCCCAAGCTCAGGTCGATAAGCTTAAGAATCAGCTCAGTGCCCGTTTACACCGATGCTCTCGAGCAACCCAGCATCTCTAAGTCACTGAAGAACGCCATGCAGATGGAAGTGCCTGTGATGCCCTACTGGCTTGATCCCATTGCCCTCTACTTAACACAAAGCACCTTGCCTAAAGATCCTACTAAAGCCTAGTGTATTAAGAGGAATTCTTATCATTATCTCATGATTGATGGACAGCTAGATCTATCGAATGTCATACTTGAGAAATAGTGTAGGACCCTATCTCTGGTGCCTTTAGCCACTAGAAGCCAATTACATTCTCAAGGTGATCCATGAGGGCATATGAGAAACTATCCTAGGGTCCGAACCCTCATGCAGAAAGTTATCCGTCAAGGGTACTACTAGCCCACTATATTGGTTGAGTAAAGGCGGCTCGTCTCTCAGTGCAAGAAGTACCAGTTTTACTCGTCCATCCCATGAGCAACGACTACTGAACTAACTTCCATCCTAAGTTCTATACCTTTTGCTCAATGGGGACTGGATTTGCTGGGTCCTCTCCCCTAGCTTCAAGACAGAGGAAGTTTCTCATTGTGGCGATCGACTACTTCACCAAATGGATTGAAGCTGAACAATTGGCTAAGATTAGTGAAGTAACATCAAAAATTTTGTATGGAAGTCCATCGTCTGCTATTTTGGTGTGCCCCGATCCTTCGTGACTGACAACGACACCCAGTTCGATAGTGGAGGCTTTCAGAGCTTTTACGAGGAGTACAACATTCACCTCAAATTCTCATCAGTCACCCCCCCCAAATCTAATGGACTTGCAGAGGCTTCCAACAAGTGCATCCTCCAAGCATTGAAGAAGAAGGTAGAGGCGATGGTAGGGAACTGTGTTAAAGAGTTGCCTGGTATCCTCTAGTCATACTGTACAATCCACAAGAACTCAACCAGGGACACTCCGTTTAAGCTAGCTTATGATGCATAGGCGGTTACTCCTGTCGAAGTAGGCATGCCAACCATCCGACTATAACACTTCGATGAGGACTTGAATTTAGAAGGGCTTCGGGTCAGGTTTAATCTCTTAGACGAGACCCAAGAGAAAGCGATCCGGATCCAGGTCACTAATCAGCAATGAATCGCTTGGTACTATAACAGCAAGGTCCGACCTAAGAGATTCAACAATGGCAACCTCGTTCTCCATAAAGATTCTTTTGACAAAGACACCCACAGAGGCAAGCTAGCTCCCAACTGGGAAGGCACATGCATAATCCTTGAGAAGTTACAAGCAGACACTTATCAACTAAAGGTCCAAAACGGGAGAATCAGACAACATTCATGGAATGTTGAACATTTGAGAAAATACTTTCAATAATTTTGTACAAGATTACATTTATTATTAATAAAATCCTTTTTGAAACTGACTCTTTGTTTCGTACTCTCGTAGTGCCTAATCTATGCAGGAATCCTAAGCCCTTGGTGCCTTCTCAGGGTAAACCTAAGGCACACTTGCCATTTAGTCGACTCCTGCATTTACAATTTGACCCTTAATAGGGTGATAAGACCTAGGCATCTTCATTAAGACCTAGGCACCCAACCTCCTAGTTGTCATTTATCGAAAATACCTTGGTACCCTCGTTAAGTCCAAGGCACGTACCTTAAGAACTTAGTGTCATTGAGTAAACCCAAGGCATAGAGCTCAACTATTTGGTCATCTTCGGCGAAAAGACCTAGGCGTCCATATTAAGACCTAAGAACGCAACATCTGGGTTGTTATTTTGCCGAAAAGACCTAGGCGTCCACATTAAGACCTGGCACCTAACCTCCGGATTGTTATTTTACCGAAAAAACCTAGGCATCCACATTAAGACCTAGGCACCCAACCTCCAGGTTGCATTTTGCTAAAAAGACCTAGGCGTCCACATTAAGACCTAGAAACCCAACCTTCGGGTTATCATTTTATCAAAAAGATCTAGACGTCCTTAATAAGACCTAGGCACTTTAACTTGTAGGTCTTCTTTGACAAAGACCTAGACATCTTGCCAACAAAAGGCATAAAACAAGCCAGTCGTCCCAACCCCTCAACATTCTATTAGCCTTGTTAGGTCTCATGTTTATGAGCCTACTCTCTAATCTTGTTTTAATGATCATACGCAATTCCTAACAATGTGTGTTGAGTGTTTACATTAGTTTTGTTAGGTAATCTATACAAATATCCAGTTGGAGGTTGGATGGAATTGCGCTTCAACAATCATATCCAATGAAGGTTGGCGGAATATTGGTTGAAACCTTGCAATTCAAGATTGAAGATCCAAGTTCAAGCTTCATCCATGTTTTCAAGATAGAGCTTCGTTGAAGATCACAAGCCTGGGTAAATTAGTTTAGGGTTTATACTTTGTGTGTTAATACCTTAAGCTTGATATAATATACACACAATTTAATGGTTTATATGTTTTATCCACAAATGTTCTTGTAAACAAAAAGATAATACTTATTTGTTTTCTATGTGAATAAGTTGTTTTGGTTTAGCTATATAGGTATGAAGCAATATATATCTTCACTTTAACATTTATGTGTTTCATATTCTATTGAATTTGTAAAATATTATGTTTATGGATTGAAGACTTATTTATACTATTTTCATATCTTGTATAAGTCAATAAATCCATTCTAAAGTGTTTCAAAGTTTTGTTTAAGTCATTCTGGCAAAATCAAGTTTTCAACATGTTCATACTTATGTGATTTTGCAAAATGATGAGATTTATAAATGGGGAATGCAAATTGAAAAATTATTTTTGTAACATGTTCATTATCATGTTTACAATTATTTTCTAAAGTTTTATATTTTTCTGAATTTATTTGATATTTTTAAAAGAGATTTTAATTTCATTTTTATTATTCAATCTAGGCTGATAACATGTTATCAGTCGGCTGATGGTTTTTATCAGTTGACTAATGAAACTGCTGTAATCATCAAAAGTTTATGTTTCTTATTTGATCGACTGACCAGTCGACTGATAAGGTTATCTGTCGACTGACCATGCTCATCAGTCGACCGATGAGCTGTTAGCTGCCTATAACGGTCAACTCATCAGTCGACTGATCCAACTCGTCAGTCGACTAATAGCCTGTAACGACTATATTTTTAGTTTCCATTTTTTATCTTTTTACTGGGTTTTACTTAGGTTTTGGGCTTTGTTTCTTAATCCTATATACACCTCATACTATTTCACTTCTGAACCAAGAAAAAGAGAGTTTAAAAACAAGTTTTAATGGTGGTTTAAGTTTGTTCAAGTGTTTACAAAATTAGTTTTGTGAAGATTGTTTCACAAGAAGAGGAGATCATATTTGGTTTGAGCTTTCCATTTCACATCTCCATCTCTCTTGTTCTAGAGAAGTTTTCTCAACTCATTTATCTAGCTTGTTTACATTTACATTGTCATATTTATATTTACTAGACTTTAATTGAGTTTGATTTTATTTTCTCACTGCTTATGCACACAACCATTAAGCTTAAGTATTTTTACATATTGTACAATTTGGGGTTGTGGTGAGTGTAATCTTGAGAGTGAGCCTAAATTGTGTTCTCATATAATATAGAGAACTAATCTTGTAATTGAGCCTTATTGTGAGAGTATCCCTTTGTAATACACATTTACACCGAGAGGAGTGTGTGGTGAGGACGTAGTCGATACCAAGAGGAGTGGCATCGGTAGTAAAACCTAGAGAGAGGTAGTAAATCCGAGCACTTGAGGGAGGCGATACGTGAGGACCAACACTTGACTTTGTAGTTTGTATATGTACATTGTGAGTGACTTGTAGAGTTTTCAGTGAGCTAGAAAACCGAGTGTGTAGAGAAGTTCTGGCTTCCAAACCGGGTGTGTCGTGATAGTGGATTCTCCCTGAGAGTAGGTAGCAGAGACATAGGACAGAAGGTCCGAACTCCGTGATCATATTATTGTGTTTGGATTGTTTTTTGTGTCCACTATTTGTTTACACTATTAACTCTTGTTTATTTTCTCTTGTGGTTATATTCTTGCTCATATCACTTTGTATATCTATCTTGCAAGAATATTTTGTTAATAAGTTTTAATCGGCATTAATATCTAATAAGATTAGCAATAACCCTATTCTCCCCCCTTCTAGGGTGTTTTCACATTCGGGTCATCACAACACGATCGACTCACAATAATCTGCACTTGTTCTCTTAATCAGAACATAGCTACAAGCAAACAGAGCAGAAACAAGTAGAGGCAAGTTCCAGAGTAAGAGTAAAGTTCAAATTTTTATTCTAATATTCAAAACAAATTTTATTACATTATCCTTGCCAATATTTACAACAAGGCACGTCGATATTTACAAAAAAAATCATACAAACCCCTAGATCTCTTGACCAGATCCGAGAGTAGGGCTTGGGAGGTCCTTTGCTGGGGCTTCTGGGGTAGGAGTGACAGATGAGGAAGTGGGAGGGGCTTCTCGAGGGTCATCCCTCGACTCATCATCGCCATCGTCAAACACCAATTTCAGTCCCCCTCCACTCACCTCAATCTCCCTTAGGAGGTTGAGACAACAAGAGACTTAGGGTGGATAAAGGTAGTTAGGCACGAGGCCAAAGGCAGGAGGAAGCAATGGGGCTACGTAGTCGACACTAGCCTTACAAGCCAAGGCCACCTTAGTTTTACCCAAGGGGCCCTTGCGCCAATCATTGACCACTTTCATCCTATATTGCTCCAAGTCCACGCGAATGAACTAATTCTCCAAGTCCTTGATGGCCACGGTAGACGTCTGGTGGGACAAGTGCTCCACCTCAATGTCTCGCTTCAACTGATTAACCAAGAGATGACCCGATCGAGCATCCTCCTCGGTTGTCACCTTGAGGTGCCTCTCAGACTTGACCGTCCCCTCTAAAGAAGTTAGGTGGTCTTCCCGCTCGGAGATTCCTTACTGGAGGTAGCCAACCTCCTCCTTCAGTCAGACCACCTCGCCTTGGAGTTTCTCAATAGAAGTCGCCTGCTTGGCACCGTGAGAACTGAATCCCCTAAGGAGTTTTTCTTTCACATCCAGCTCTAGACGCTAGCTGACTTCATTGTTGTTCAGCTTAATCTCCAAAGCGGTGACCCTCTTCTCCGCTTCCTCCTTGGCTGACTTCTCCTTAGCCAGGTCCGCCTACTACTCAGGAAGGGAGTTGTGCACGTAGGAAAGCCGGTAGAACAGCTCCGACTCCACCAACGCTCCCCGAATCAAGTAACTCTTGAGGGCCATGTGCAAGCCAACGCTTGGCAGCTCATGAAAAAATGCCTCGTCCTTGGGGAGGGTGAGCTATTGGACAACTCAGACATAGGAAATTGTCGATGCTAAGACCGATCTCTCTCTTTGTCAATAGGCTTCTCTGCGACGAACCTGTCATCCTCTAGGACCTCCCTCTTGAGCGAGCAGGGGCACGACGGCACTCTGATCAGCATGCCCTTGGACATCTTCCAGAATTAGGGGTTAATCTCCCTAATCCAGTGGCGGAAAGGCCTGTCAAAGCCTTCTTGCTCCCCACCGGTCTCACCCACCATAGATTTTGGAGGGGGCATTGCTTGCTCTTACGCACCTCCCAAAGTCCCAACAAGCGCCTTGCCTGGCCGGTGGGATGGTTCTAGCTAAGAGCTTGGGCTGGCTGTCTCCTCAGCAGGAGCCCTAACTTTAGCCACGTAACTGTATGGGCCGCCCCCTCTAGCTTAAGGGGGAAGAGTGGTCGATGACAACGACCTCATACGATTGACCAGTTAGGATGGCCGACTATTGTTCTTCGGTCGGGTCGACCCAAACCTACCTAATTGGCCTAGTGGGCCATTGGTTCTTCTTTGCCTTCACCTTTTTCGGCTTCACCCTCTACCCCTCCAGTTGGGCAGTGATCATGGCCACCCGCGACCTCAAGCTGCTAATCTCCTCGGGGTCGAGTTTCCCCCTTAATCTCTTTTGGGACCCTGAGGATGAGCCCGATTCTTCCCCCCTCGAATTCCTCTTAGGGGTTTTTTCAAGGGGGAGGGCCAACAGACTTTCCCTCACCCTGTTAGCCTCAGTAGGTTCGACCATCGAGATGCTCGCCATTCGGAGAGATGCCATCTCGAAGAGATTTCCTCTCTCCCAAGAACTGGCATAAGAGTGGATCTTCTCCAACTACCACCTCTCCTCAACGATAAGGACGCATGTGTTCAGTACATCCTTATTGATCTCAGGCTAGTTGGAGGAGGAGAGGAAGCCGTCAACGTCGAAGAACCACACGAACCGCTCCTTACAGTCTCTGTTCGAGTCTGGAGCATCCGATACAAGTTTGTAAACCCTAATATAGTGGAGGAAGTAGTGGGTATCCCTCTTCGTTGACTTGATGCCGACCAGGTTTTCCAACAGGCGCATACCCGACAGGACGCCGACCCGATGGCAGATCACAATGAATCACACCAAAACCCCAATTGCATTTAGGGTGAACTGAGGGGGGGGGGGACACCCAGAGTGACACACACATCCCTAATGAAGGGGTGGAGTGACAATCGAAGGCCATACTCGATATGGGCGAGGTACAGAGGTGACCTATTCTGGCCATGGTTGTACACCGGCTCATCCCTTCTTGGCACTGCAAGCGTGAAGGTCTTGGGGATATCATAAAGCTCGTAGTGCCTCTCAAGCACCTGGATGCAAACCTTTGAGCGCATTCATCGGAGAAGAGTGATCTTCTCCTCGTTGAGGTCGACAGTGGAAGTCTGAGCAACCATTGAAGAATATTGATTGCAAGAAGATTTGGGAAATCTAAGAGATAAGCACAGGAGATTTAGAGCAGGAGTTTGTGAAGAAAACCCCTCTTCGTTTCTAGTAGGATATTTATAGCATATGAGAAGGACACATGGAATAATCTGGAAGGTAGCTCGTTTCAAAATGAACGAATGAGATACACCTCGAAATCTCAAACGGCTCACATGAAACTCTAAGTGCCACCCACCTTTACTCCACGCCTCTTCGCTCAAAAATCGAAGCGACACCATAACTCTCTAGCTTCTGACAATGTCATCATGTCGTTTAAAACAGTAACGTTTCACCTGCCCAATAAAGACTTCTAGAAACTCACTAAATGACATCTAATCAATGAAAAGTCGACCAGACCTAGTCGACTCTCAATAGCCGACAACGGACTTCAAAGAAAATTTTCAGGCACTTGCCCTAAGAAGTTTAAATGCCACTTAACAAAAGCCATCAACTCGACTGACTCCAAACCAAGAGAAAAAATAGCACAAAAGAAATGAGACTGCTCGAGTTTGAGACGTTTTCTCAACAAAGGACGAGTCCTCTCGAGTCAGTGGTTAAGTTCAAGTCCGATAGAGCTAATTCATCCAAAAGATATACATTGAGATTGCATAGCATAAGAAAAGTAATTCTGGCTCAAAAATCCCTCTTTATTCATTTATAAAAGGTACAAGGTACATATGTACATATATACACCATAAAAGCGAGAGGCAGGAAAGTCCTAGGAGACTAAGAGAGGTCCATTCCCACATCTGGAGTCACAGGCAGGGAGCCGCTGGGAGCAACCAGTGGAGAAGTTGAGCAGTATCCTCCTTTGTCCGATCCCCCTCTTCCTCACCAAGATTGAGTACCCCTCTAAGTGCTTCCACCTCCACTAATTTTCTAGATACTTGGCTACAATGGGAGGATAGTGGAAGTGATCAGGTGGATTCCTCATCTTGAATGGAAGTTGCATCGAGAGGTAGTCTTACCCGGCCTTACAGGCTATTGCCACTTCTATTTTCCTAGTGAGACCCTGGCGATACCTCTCTATAATCTCTTGGCAGTAAGGCTCAAACTCGAGGTAGGCATTACGGTTTTGAGCCACTATCAAGGACTCCTGTACGAGGACGACAACCCCTTGAAGCTTTACAAGCGTTGCATGCTCATCGTCCATCTGACGCTTCGCATGCATCGCTGCCTACTTCTCAGCCTCAACTTGCACCGTAGCACGGTCCCTCTCTTGGAGAGCCTCATCTAATCTCCTAGCCTTCCTGTTGCTCTCCTCTAGCTCCCATCTGACCTTGTTGCTCTCCTCCAGCACCCTAGCACGGTCCCCTCTGTCGGCCCTCATGGAAGCAACCTCCTCTAAAATTTTGAGATATGAAGTCTGGATCTGCTCCATTCGGTCGTATATCTCTTGCTCCATCAATGCACCTTAAACCAATTAGCTCTGAAGGCTTAGGTGGAGATCGGCATTGGGAACCCCCTGCAAGAACTCATCATCCTGAGGAAGCCAGAACTACTCAACTACCCTCGACTGAGTTAGGTGAGAACCGAGGATCGTTCCCCTAACATCGATGTGGTGAGCAGGCTAGTAGCGGTGCTCTAAGTCAGACTCTTGTCCATACCGAGGGCCGACCCCCGAAGTCTCGATGAGGTACTGTCTCACCCTTTCCCATTCCTCCTCCCTGATCTCGGCAACACGGTGAGGAAAAGGATATTCTAATCCTATGGGAGGGGCCATTTCCTCCTCGACTAGCTCTTTCCCCTGACGAGTCGACCCGCTACGGCGGACAGATGACACACCCTCCTTAGCAGGAGCTCTGGCCTCGACTCCAACCTCTTCCCGGTGAGCCTCGGCCTGCTCATCTGGGACTAACTCGTCCAGATGGATAACGTCGGTTTTGACCCTCTTGGCCACCGCCTGAGGTTCTTGTTCCTCATCCCTTTGGGACCTCCTCCTTTGTTTATGAACGAGGGTAGCAGAAGGCTTCGCCTTAGTCATCTCGGCCTCCATCAGGTCAAAGTCACAAAGGAGACGGTTTTCAGGCCTTGCAGACGGCCCTTCCTGAGGGTTAGCCAGAGGAGCAGTCAGCACCATCACCGCTTCCTCTATCCCTAAGATAAGGGCTAAAGCCATCTCCTAGTCCTTGGCAGAAGGACGCATGAAAGAAACATTGGCAACCTGCAAGACCGAGTTATCAAGCAGATGCTCGACTTGATAAGAGTCAGCATATGTCTTGATATGATCCAGTACGTCCTTATTAGCGTCGAGAAAGTCACCCTCCATCAGCGCCTCCCTCCTTATCTTGGGCCAGTTCCAGCAGCCCAACTCCAAGTCCTCCTCCACAACCCAGAAAAACTTTTTCTTCAAATCCTTGTTTGAGTCAGGAAGGTTGGTGATGAATTTGTACTTCCCTACCATTTGGAAATGGAAGTGGGGTTCAGTCTGGGTCACTTTAACAGTCACCAAATGAACCAAGACTCTCAAGGATGGCTTTATTAGCATCCAATAGCATATTACGATGAACCCCACCAAGGTGGTGATAGCATTCAGCTTCATTTGGGCCGACGATATTGCTAGCACCGTAAACACTTACGGGAGGAAAAGGTGCAGGGGCAGCCGCAAGCCAAACTCTAAATGCTTCAAGTAAAGCGGGGCCCGATCTGGCCCATGATCATAAATAGCCCCCGACCTCGTTGGGGCCATTAGCTCATATTCACGAGTGATATTAAATCTCCCATGGAGCGTCATCTTCTATGCTTGGGTCACCTTGGAGTGGAACTCCGCCAGAAGAGCTCGTCGGTCAACAGATGCCATCGTAAAAGGACAAATGATCGCCAAAGAAAGATAGGCGCGGAAGTTGTTTTATAGGCGCGGAAGTTGTTTTCTCAGAAAGGAATTTCAAAGGCAATAATCGCCATCTCCCTGGCTCTAGTTCTATATATAGGCAGCTGAATCCACAACTGTCGGAATCTGAATGGTCAGATCAAGCTCTGGCTAACAACCAAGATTAATTCTCAGAACCTAAAGTGACACCTCGAGGATTGAGACGTAGCCTACTCACCTCGAATAGCCCGCAACCAGCTACAAAAAGCGGAGCTATGATAATCAAAAAGAATGTGTAGTAATGTCAGCCACATAAAATCTGAAATGACTTTTGAGTTCCCTCATTTAATGCATACCCACGTCCATCCTAAGCAACTCTCATTTCACTCAGACCCAGCTCAAGCTGATTCCAAACGAAAAGGGCTAACTATTATGGTGTTTTCAGTCATCAAAGTACGATCCTTTACCAGCAACGGATAGGTGTCCCTCTACATACATCGCTCAAGTCAGATTGACGGTCAAAACCACAAAGGATCTCGACTTAGCCGACCCGCCTAGTCGACATGTTCTTAGATCAATTCGAAGGGCGCTACTTGTCGGTCCTCTTTGTTCGCGTCGGAAATCGGTTTCATTGCTTTCGAATCCATTACAACTTCAAGCGTTACAATGATTCAAAATAAAAGAAAATTTAAGTCTTTTTATAAGATTTTCCTTACAATGAAAAGAAATAGAAAGATTTCTTGAGAACACATGCAGAGATCGTTTATCGGTCTTCTGCTTGCGTAGGATATTTGCCTGTGCCGGGGTTAATCCGTAGACCACCAAGCGATCAGATCAAAAGAACGGTTTCGTTGCCTCGCAAAGGAGACAAGAAACTTAAGCAAATATCTCGGCAAAGCGAGATACCCACTGTTCTTGAGAATTGCAACTAGGTACGATTTCGAGGGAAGCGGATGAACCGGATGCAGATCTCTCAAGCTATTCCTCTTTATGTTGAATGAGTTGCCGAGATCTCCTTCTCCTCTCTGAAAATTCATGCTCCTTCAGTCTCCTAACCGATAGAGCTTCGCCAAAGCTTGAGAATTCCAGATCTGTGCAAATAAAGGCCCTAGGACTGTATTTATAGGCTTCAGAAGCTGTGTTTTTGGATAAGAACGAACGATTTGCTCTTATCCTCTGTTGTAACCACTTAACCACGTTCAAAGATAACCTCAAATTAGTTAGGGAGGCTGCGAATAGAATTTTGGGTTGCAGACAACATTTTCGGGGCCGGGACGCCCGAGACTGTCTCCGTACGCCTGAGACTGTCTCCGGACGCCCGAGATTGTCTTCGGACACTCGAGACTATTTTCACCATAGTTTTCTCATCCAATCTCAGAACGACATGATTAAAAGTGTATCGTAAATCTGACAAAGAGACCTACAACATTTAGCTTTTGAGATTCTTTAGATTCAAATTGTATCATGGCCAAAATATACAAGACATAATTGGTGTCTTGCAAGTGTGAAATAGTCTGTACTGTCTCGGGTATTTTGGCTCTACCTCCCTCGTCCGACTTTAGAATGAAGTGATCCAAGGTGTGTTGGAAAGCTAACAAGGAGATCTACAACTTTTATCTTTTGAGCTTCTCAGATTCAAAGAGAGACAGTCTCTACTAGGGCCGAGACAGTCCAACTGTCTCGACCTTAGACAGTTGGCCGAGACAGTGCAAGTGTCTCTCTACTGTTTTACCTCTAACTCTCTCATTCGACCTCGGAATGAAGTTATCCAGGATGCGTTGAAAAGCTGGAGGAGAAATGTATACGTTTTATCTTTTGAGCTTCTTCAGATTCAAAGCGAGACAGTCTCTACCAAGGCCGAGATAGTCTAACCCCGGCCGAGACGGTCTCGGTCTTGGCTGAGACACTGGCCTTATTTTGATTCTAACTTTCTCGTACGATCTCGGGATGACGTGATCCAAGGTACGTTAGAAAGTTCACAAAATAATCTACAACCTTCCATTGGTGAGACACCCATGGGATGAGCGGGACACGAGTAACGCTTCATCCTTTATGATCAAAACGTCGCTCCCGGTCGAGTTGTTTCATCATCATTTGACCGTCTCATTGACTTGTATGCCTAGTCAACTTGCTTCATGCATTTGTTGATATCAGATAATCCTCCTTAACTTAGATAATGATATTCATCGTCTTTTCTCCGCCTCAAGTTGCGTGCGGTAACCTATAGGTAATTTTTGACGCCTACACTCTTGTCAAAGACGACTCGTCACGAACCTACTCGACCAGTTATTCGATGCCTCGCGAGGTCGACTCAAATGGTGTTACTTCTTGAGCAAGATAAAGGATGACTTCGGCCTCGAGCCTCTCTCGCTGACAGCACGTCGGCGTCAAATTTAATGTTTGGCAAGCGCATCATACATATAGCCCTGATAGTCTTCATGACTCATTGGACCACGTCAGCACCGCCATGCCTCCGATCACTTCTCATTTAATACTGAGAGGATCTCTCCTCCACTCGCCGATCAGCATGTGTAAAGTAGGTATTGACGCAGCCGCCAGCTCATGCCTACTTACTACCATCCTGTGCTTGGTTGAAGTGACGGTTCTACCCTTTCAGCACCACTACAAGTAAGAGGTACCGTTCTCAACATAGGAGGGATCTTTTTTCCGATCTAATATGATCTTTTTCTAAGGATTTATCTACAGATTATACTACACTACACTAAAGAACTCAAATAGTTCTTCATTTTTTCACTCAAGTTCACCAGCTGACTTGATCGTCGGAGGTACAACGGGGGAACCATGTCCCGTCCTCTCACGAGTTTCTATTTGTGCAAGTTGAAGCCACTAAACTCAAAACCATATATTCGGATAAGTGAGTAGCCCCTAATCAATCTCACCCTCACATATTTGATTGTTTGGTTACTTAACATCAACAATGCTAAAACTTCATAATATGGTAAGAATTGAGGGTTATAATTTTATTCTCTAACAATATCAAAACTATGAAATTATAATGAAGAATAATGACAAAAAACTTTACTGAAAAAGGAAAAACTAAAAATAATAATAAAAGGAAATATGATATTCAACAATACCAAGCAAGGAGAGCTTTGCTATCTTGTCCATCATAAATGCAACTTCTTCTTCCCTCACCAAACGATAAGATTGGATTCTTGTAGGACTCAAGAGATGAAGAACACTAAGTTTCCTCACATTCCTCCAATAATGTCCATACCTTGCAAAAGCTACATCTTTGCATCCATAGAGAAGCTTGTTAGGCACAATCAAAGATGGCCGGTCGGAGAAAATATGGTCTTGGGCTTTCATTATTTCCTTTGCTACGTCTGCGGATGAAACAACTAGAGCTTGGACCCGGCCCAATTTGAGGAGCATTATAGGGCCGTGTTTCTTTGAGAGGGCCAACAGAGAGAGATGAGGAAGAGAGCCCAATTGGTGGAGGTTTCCAATGATGGGGAGCTTGAATGGTGATGGTGGGTGGTCCTTCCTTGATGGTTTGTTTTGGATTAGGAGGAGAAGTGGTAATAAGAGAAGAGGAACAAGGAACAGAGAAGTTGAGATTTCTAAGGACATCTTTGTTGTTGATGATGGAGTTTGAAAAGCTCAAGTAATTTATAGCTGTTTTATACATGTGCTAAACAATTATATGGGGGAAGGGTATAGTTGTTGATCAATGACTATACATATTATATTCAAGGTAGAATATCTATTCTTCGATACTTAGAATCCAAAAAAAAATACTGTTCGTACTACAGTAAACATTACAATAAATATTGTAGTATAAACAGTAAATCAAGTCTGGCCCTCTGCACTCGGAGTTACTGTTTATGTTATAGTAATTTAATATACTTCTGCTCTCATATACTTAAAGTTACTATTTATACTACAATAATTTACTGTATCATAAACAGTAAAGCAAATTAAATATATTAAAACTTGGATACTTCTTTAAGTATAGAGAAGTAGATATGATTTCTAAATCAAATGTATTAAAACTTGGATCTTTTTTTAAGTATAGAGGAGTAGATATGATTTTTAATTTTAAGCCTACAATAATTAAATTAAATGTATTAAAACTTAGAGGGAGGTAAGTCGAAAATACATTGCTAAAAAAATAGAGGGTCGTGATTTGCAAGGGGTGCACACTAGTGTACCGAAAGAGAGAGAAAAATTTATAGAGCCCCAAGGTTTGTAGAAGTAACAGAAAAGTATAAAATGACAGTTCCGTCAAATCTAACAATTAGAGACAAAATGATCATTTTAACTCTTTACTATGTTTCCCACCACATTTCTTAATGGGTTTAAATCCAATATATATTCGCCTAAAAAATTCAAAATCACTTAAGTTTTTCTTTTCCAATTGAAAGAAAAAAAACCCAACCCACAGTTGAGCTTCACAAATGTTTGAAAAATTAGAGAAAGAGGTAGTATGGTTCTTGCATGTGTTGGGTTAACATAGTTAGATTTCGTAACTTAAATACTAACAGAGAGACCATTTTGCTTGCGTTGGGTTAACATAGTCTAGCTCACAATAAGATTTGAGCTCATCATCTAATAATAGGGAATGGTGTGATTTTAGGCCGCGTCCTTAGGTGGGAATCTAAGGTGTCACCTTAGAATCACTT
>BQKN01000671.1:290811-302394 GCA_022839385.1 Asparagus kiusianus | reverse complement strand
CACTCATATAGGAAAATTATAAAAACTTTCTATAGACTATATTACCCATATTCTTTTTTGGTATTATATTCTAATCCTAACTAAACTAAATTAATTATTATTGTTAATTAATTATATTATATATGTTCTGAAATTGCACCTTGACACTCATATAGGAAAATTATAAAAACTTTCTATAGACTATATTTCCCCTATCCTTTTTAGATATTACATTTTAATCCTAACTAAACTAAATTAATTATTATTGTTAATTAATTATATTATATGACATTCGAGTTTGTCTAACTTGGTCCCTAAAACTTCTAATATTATTATAAAATTCTACATCATATTAATTATTACTAATGTATAATAATATATTAATAGGCAAATTGCATGTTAATAAGTTATTCATGAAAAGAGTAGAAAACACTAAAATTGTACCATGACACTCATATAAGAAAATTACAAAGAGTATTCTTGCGTTTAGGTAATAGGACAGAAGGTACAAACATGTAATTTTAGAACATTAGGATATTTAAGTGCATCAAGATACAAGTGGAGGTGTATAACTTTCGTACTATAAATTAATTTTAAGTTTGTCTAACTTGGTCCCTAAACCATTCAATACTACTGTAAAACTCTACATCATATTAATTATCACTAATGTATAATAATATATTAATAGAGAATTGCATGTTAATAAATTATTTATGGAAAGAACAGAAAACATAGAATTATCCTAGAATTATACCATGACATTCATATAGAAAAATTACAAAGAGTATTCTTGCGTCTCGGCAACATAATAGAAGGTATAAACATGCAATTTTAAAAAATATTAGGATATTTAAGTGCAACAAGATACAAATGAAGGTTTATAACTTTCATAAACTATAAGGTATTTAAGTTCAATTAAGTCTATAAAGATTTAAAACCTATGTTAACCACAAATATGTATGTGATCCTATTAATAAATAATATTCATTATATAATATAAGGCGAGAGGCTTAGCTTATATTTATATAGTAGAGGAGGTATGGAAAAATTAAAGCACCATATTTTAAATAATCCTGAGATTTTGAATTATTTCCTAAAATTATATGCATTCCTTAGAAAACTTTAGAAGAGACTTTCGAAGGACTATTATAGAGTATTGGATATCAAATAAATATTGGACAGCTAAAATCTATGATATCATATTGTAGAAATCGGGAATATGTAAAAAATATTGGGTGCCATATGAGATAATATTCATACATAATATGACATTGTAAGCTATAATCTAACATATTAATGAATTTTAAATATAAGAATTTGCATAAAAAAATATGCTTAAAATGTGAGAGAGCTGAGAGTGGAGAGATTTGGGAGACGAATTGTCACTTTTGTGGCTTTCGTGGGTTTCGGTTTTGGTTCCCAAACATAACCCAAACCCTAGCCTATAATTAAATTAAAAATGACTCTATTTTGTCGATATCTTCAAAGGGATGTATCTGTCAATATTTTTTATAACGATCGATATATTAAAAAAACCCTAAATAGAAGAAAACAGTACAAAACCATAAATATTATCAAGTAAGGTCTTTAACCTGATATCTTGGCCAATATAGCAATATACTGGTCGATATTTTAATACATTACCTATAAGAGTAATATTTAAAGATAATTTAAATATAAGTTTCTTAATTTTAGATCTCCAACAATTCTATATTATTCCCTCAAAATTTTAAAATTGCTTATAATTTAAGGGACTAATATCGAGTTATTAAAAATTTAAGAGACAAAAATTTGAACAAGCCAAATTTTTAAAAAAATGTTTTTTTAAAACTCTCTCAGCTATGGAGATTGTCTCAAAAAACTCACTCAATTGATTTAATTTAGCAAAACATCCTAGCTATAAGAGTGTTATAAATAACCCCTCTTAACTTTGGTACGATTTTGGAAAACACCCCTCGACTATAGCGTGTCTTATAAAAACTCCCCTGATCTTTTACACTTCTCTCAACAAAACCCCTTAATGTAGTTACTTGAATATGTGATTTGGAGAAAATACCCTCTTGAAGACCCTCTTGAAGAAAGCTATTGTAGTTATAAAACTCTCAACCGATAATAAAAGGATCACATCCATTTTATAATTTTTCCCCTTCTATATCTCCTCTTTTTCTTTAATCTAGTAAAAACTAAGCTGGATATTTTGGTCTTTCCAAATCAAATACTTGTCAAATAATAGATCAGACTCAATGATATTAGTTCTGAGCGGTTAAGTGAGAAAAGTTTATAGGATTAAATTAAAGAATTGAAGTTGAGAAAGATTATCAGCTGAGAAAGATTATCTACAACACCTCAAATTTGACGAAGATTTACTCAGTTTCAAGTCAGCAATTTTCATGGCCAAAGGCCCGGGTTCGAGGTTTATCAACCATGTCCCTTTAGTGTCCTACTAACTTGGTGACTAGACGGGGTAGAGGACCCACTTCACCTATGGTTTATTGGTCAGGGTGGGCGGCTCAAACTTAGGTCTTGGCTCAAGGATCCTTCTGCCTGACTAGGTTTCCCTCATATCAAAAAAAAGTTGAGGGGTTTTTTCTGACATTGCCCCCTGTAAAACCCCGTAAATTTGAGTATGTTATAATATACAATAATAAATATGTTATATGGTGATAAATAACATATTTTGATGTTTGAATATGCTAGGGATTAATTTGAGATCAATCCAATGTATATATACGAGTATAGAGAATCATGCATGAAAACATGCAAAATCTGAATCTGTGTTGTTAGTAGTCGACTATTACTGTTAGTAGTTGACTAGTAAGGCCATTAGTTGACTAATAGTAGTATTAGTCGACTAGTCGGGCTGTTTTTTGGTTGGATTCGTTTTGTTTCGAACCTAGTTGTATAAATGCGTGCATATAATCGTATTAAAGTTCTTTTTACCCTCTTTCACATAAGATTAACACCAGCCACCTTCCTCCTTAAATCCTAACCCTAAAGTGTGAGTTTTGGGAGAGATCTCGAGGCATTTATCGAGAGAAAGGTGAGGCTTTGCAGTTCTGATGAAGAAGGGATATTGTACGCTTGTTCAGGAGTTCAACACAGTGTTTGAGGCAAGATCATCTTCATCCAAATCTGTCCCTATAGTTAGTTAAAGTTTTGAAGATGTTTAATTGATGTTTTCATGGTTAAGTGTAACCTAATGTGATAAAAATTAGATTTTTGATGATAAATCTTAACACTATGCTAGGACTGAAGTTAAATCTTTGTTGTTGATGATAGAAACTTGATCATTGTCATTAGGTGTTTGCGTCGAAAGTTAGTTTATTTGTAGCTGAATCCATTACACTTGTTTATCAATTATAAATTCAAAAAGAGTTAATCTTTTTATAAGATTACTTGTTTACACAAATAAATCAAAAATTATAACTCTCTTCAAACACACGTAGAGGACGTTTATCACCCGCTCCTTGCGTGAGATCTTTGCTTGTGACAGGGATACGTTAGTCCTTGGACTATTGCGGACCAGATCCTGTTGACAGAATGAAAATTTAATGCTCTTGCTTCACAAAGGTAACAATCGTAGAAGTGATAATCTCGACTAAGCAAGAATACGACTCTTCTCGAGATCAAAACCAAGTTTGATCCGGAGGAAAGGTGAATAGGACCTCAGATCTTTTGAATAGCTCCCTCTTTATGCCGAAGTTCACCAAGATCTGCTAACCCTCCTCTGAAATTCATTCTCCACTCTTCAATTTGACAACACCTCGCCCATATTTTAGATCCTCTCAAATGAAGGCCCTAGGCTTGTATTTATAGGCTTTAGTTACAGTATTTTTTGATAAGAGTTGATGATCTGACATTATCCTCAGTTAATAACTGCTTAACCGTGTTTAAGGATAGTATCAAGCAGTTAGGGGGCTCTGGAACAGAAGAATCCTATGAAATCCCATCAAAAAATGCGTTTTGGGCTCTTTCGGGCGCGAGCCACCCCGCGGTGGGGCGGCCTTGATCGAGCCACCATTTGGTGGCTCGGTCTTGGCCGAGCCATTGTCTTTGGTCGAGTCCTTTCAATGAGATTCGGTCACCAGGGGCTATTCTGGTCTTCAGGGTTTTGACTTGTTTCGTCGTTACGCGCATTTCATCATTTTGTTGACTTGTACGATTCATCAGTTCGCTTGATACGTTTTGTTAACTTAGAGGTGGCCGACGAGTGCACGAGCAACTTAGAGCTGGCTGATGAGTGTGTGGGCCACTCGCGCAGGCAACTTGGAGCTGTCCGGTGAGCGCGCGGGCCACTTGGAGGTGGTTGATGAGCACGTGGACCACTTGGAGATGGCTAATGAGCGCGCAAGCCACCTGGAGCTGGTCAGGGAGCGTGCGGGCTACTTGGAACTAGCCGGTGAGCACGCGAGCCACCTAGAGCTGGCCGGTGAGCACACGGGCCACCTGGAGCTCGCCAGTGAGCACGCGGGCTATTTGGAGCTAGCCGGTGAGTGCGCGAGCCACTTGGAGGTGGACGGTAAGTACGCGTTCACTTACTTTGCTGTTCCGATGATTTAATACTACATAATCAATGGTTCGCCGATTCACTTCATGCGCTTGTCGGTATCAGATATTATTCTTTGACTCGAATAATGACGTTCATTGTCTTCTCTCCATCTCGAACTGCATGTGGGAACCTATAGGTAATTTTTGACGCCTACAGATACCTCTTCCAAAGTTTTTCAGTCTCGTTTTTTATAAAAGTGCCTAAAATACTTTGGATGTGATAGGCCCAACCTTCACTCGGTGTAAAAGGACCTATAATTAGCTTTAGTTCTCGACTTCTTCAATTCTCAGTCTATTTAGTATTTTATCGAATAACTAAAGTTCTTCCAGCTCTGCGTTTATCATCTGACTGTTGTCGATGTCTCAAATTAAAACTGGTGTGTTGATCTCTGATTTTAGCTCATGCCATTAAGTCGACGTTGAACTGACTATCTTTATTGGGGATTCGTTTCTGAATTACGGTTGAAATCCTTAGGATTATCCTTTGTTTCAGAGTTGATCTGAGCCTTGTTTTGGTGAGAATTGACGATGTGTTGACTGGCGTTGACTTTGATTATAACGCGTTGCCCGGTGTTGACCTTCATTTGCAGTACGTTCAAAGTCTTTTGTGGAAACTTTGGCTAGAATTGATGTTCTCCCGGGTGTTCAAGTCACGAGACCAACTGATGAAGCTGGTGCATCAGTGACTATCGTACTTATAGGATTTTTGGCAAATCCTCAGTCATAAACGGGTTTGATGAGCCTTCACCAACTATCGTTTGAGTTGGGCTAGCATGCAGATTGTTTAAGTCTGTTCCACAGGTGATGTTATACTAAAAGAATGAACTCTCTTAGACTTGATGTTATGATATTGAATACATAGACTTCGTCATTTGTTACGGGAATAGACTACCCGAAAATACGTGTTAGATATTGACTTATCTCTACTTAGGATTCAAGATAAAATTCCCGGTGCGTGTAATGCAC
Organism: Asparagus kiusianus; assembly: GCA_022839385.1. Taxonomy (NCBI): domain Eukaryota; kingdom Viridiplantae; phylum Streptophyta; class Magnoliopsida; order Asparagales; family Asparagaceae; genus Asparagus; species Asparagus kiusianus. The sequence continues at coordinate 296,901 of BQKN01000671.1, read as the reverse complement.
AGATTTTGGTATTATTAATAACGATCTGCCACGATGTCGAATAAGTAGGCTTTTGTTCCTTTTACAGCGAAAAACTAACCGGCAACGCATGTTAGGTGCTGACTTATCCCTACTTAGGATTCGAGATAAAATTCCCCGTACATGTAAGAAATGAATTTTGGCGTTATTAATAGCGGCCTGTCATGATATTGAATACATGGGCTTTTGTCCTTTTTATAACAAAAGACTAACCGGCAATACGTGTTAGGCGCTGACTTATCCCTACTTAGGATTCGGGATAAAATTTCTTATGCATGTAAGGCACAAATTTTTGCATTATTAATAATAGCCTGCCACGATGTTGAATACATAGGCTTTTGTCCTTTTTAAGGCGAAAGACTAACCGACAACGCGTGTTAGGCATTGGCTTATCCCTACTTAGGATTCGTGATAAAATTCCCCATACGTGTAATGCATGGATTATAGCGTTATTAATAATGGCCTGCCACGATGTAGAATATGTGGGATTTTGTCCTTTTTTCGGTGAAAGAACTAACTAGCAACGCGTGTTAGGTGTTAACTTATCCATACTTAGGATTCAGGATAAAATTCCCCATGCGTGTAAGGCATAGATTATGGCGTTATTAATAATAGTCTGCCACGATGTTGAATACATGAGCTTTTATCCTTTTTATGATGAAAGGACTAACTGACAATACGTGTTAGGCGTTGACTTATCCTTACTTAGGATTCGGGATAAAATTCTTCATGCGTGAAAAGTATGGATTATGGTGTTGGAAGGTGGTGTCTTTTCTTAGGGCAAAGACGAACCCGATGCCGGAGAGAAAACTCAAAGTAGAATATCCACTTCAAAAATTCGGATAACCCTAACTATCGGAAGGTTTGATTACCCAATCTGAAGGTGGATTTCTCGTTTATCGAGAGGTAACTTCAGTTTTGGCCCTAACTGTAGGAAGGTTTGACCAAGTGGGAGGTTTGAGATGATCCTAACTGTAGGAAGGTTTGATCGCTCGATTTGAATGTGAACCTCTCGTTTATGAAAGGAATCGAGAGGGGATTTTGGCTTTGGTCCTAACTATAGGAAGGTTTGACTAAGAAACAGTGGGAGTGAAGATACAACTAACACTGGGAATATTGACTCGTAAAAATCACTCGGTAGGTTTTTTAGTGTCAAGCAGGTAGGACTTAACACAAAGGGGTTTGATGATTGCCATGCATCAGCAGCTTCAATTTTTTAATACCGTGTTGACAATTTAACATTAGGAGGTTTAAGTGTACCAACACAATGGGAGTGTGGATGGACTCAGCCGAAATAATTTTGGTGGACCCACTGTCAGTTAATTTGATTAGTGAGGGACTTTATGATGGAAGACCGTAAATCATCAAGCACTCCATAGTTACACTATGGGAGTTTCGTAAGGAAAGATTGACCGAATGAAGTCATCTCATCTCGACGAAAGAGTGCTCAAAAAATCACAATGGGTGGGTTTTAATCATCTTGGAAATGATTAAATAGCCATAGTGAGAGGTTCTTAATCATAATTTGGAATGAATTATTCTGACGATTAGTTTTTATCATGAATAATTGGTTTTGGGTTATCCTTAAGAATACTATGTGTAGTATCCTTCTGAAACTTTCCTTTGGAATGCATTGAGGTATCCCACCTCCAACTCTTTAGCGCACCTGAATCTAATTGTATTTGATCACATTGTTAGGTTATCCTTAAGAATATTAAGAGTAATATTCTCCAAGAGCTTACCGTTATTGGAAATAAGGAAAGCAGTTTAACCTCGTATACCCATCGAAGGAATGGGAGAAGCAGTTTAGCATCTTATACTCATTCAAGGAATGGGAGAAGCAGTTTAACCTCTTATACTCATCAGAGGAATGGCAGAAGCAGTTTAACCTTTTATACTCATCGGAGGAATGGGGAATATACTCATCAGAGGAAATGTTCTCATTTGACTCATTTTGGCGTTATGATGTCAGCGTCGACCAAGGCTTGAATATTGTTCTTGAGAGCGAAGCAAGTCTTGGTGGGATGAAGTATCCTCCTATGGTACGTATAGTACTTTGGATCCGAAGTATTGTTAGCTTCCTCCTGATTCGTAATAGGTGGCAGCTTGATTTTTTTAAGGAGGTATTTGAAGATAGCTGGAACCTCTTCATCCTTGAAGGAGTACTCTTTTTGGAGTCCCAGATCCAGAGTTCTTCGCTGCTTCTGAGGTTGCTATTATGACGTCTGATTAGAATCAACAACTGATGCATATGGATTTCTCTTACTACGAGAAGAAAAATTCGAGTTCAGGGGGTTAGTCGTTGGTTGGCCTCTTTCAAGCTTTTTTCTTTTGAGAAAGCGTTCGGGTTGTTCCCTACGCAATTTTAATTATTTTCATGTTGTGGATGGCACGACCCCTAAGGCTTCTAGCACATCAATGAAGAGATTGTTGTGGCATGTCTACAAGATGAATTCCTCTATGATAGGATCCTTGCAATTTATTGCCTTGTTACGGAAGTGTTTAACAAAGCTATCAACTGACTCCCCGTCCTTTTGCTTCTCATCCAAAAGGGCTCCAATCGACACTTTGGTGTCATCGTCGAAGAAGTTGTTGAGGAACAAGTTTTTCATGTTGTTCCAATTGTTGATACTTCCTAACTTGAAACGACGGTACCAATCGAAGATGGCCCCGTGAAGGGTGCCAACGAATGACCGGACCATCAAAGGTTCGTTGTCGGATATCACACCCAGGTGGGACTTCAAGTAAATTAGGTATTGAGTGGGTGAGTTCTTTCTGTCGAACGGCGTGAAGTTAATTAGATTGAACTTCACCATATACGTGATTGACTCCTACTCCCTTGGTAAGGACATGGAATACCACTCTTCTTTACCTCTTGAGCGGACATTAGTGCGTTGATCTTGCTCTCTAGGTCTTTAATTTTCTCGTCCTCGCCCGTATTTTCCTTCGGGCAATTTCGAGGAGGAATAACTGGACCACCCCCAGCATTTTGGTCAAAAGAATAGGTATCATCGTTGAGATTCTCATCCACGTCTGAATTGCTATCTACCTGATTAGTAGCGTTGTGACGGCTAGATGCAATAATCTAATTTGATAAAGCTTGAATCTATTGATCATGCAATTCTCTTATCCATTGCATAGTCATTTCCATTTTGAATTTGAAATTCTCTTTCTTCTTGGCCAGAGCGTCTTCGAGGATTTTGGCCATTTGTTCAGCGTTGATCATGAACACCTCATGAGATTGTCCTGTGCTGGATACTGTATTGTCAGAAGCGATCGTGAAGTTAGCATCTGATATTTCATCCTCTGAGTGTCCTCTATCCGGTCTAGATCGTCTATTTCCTGACCGTAACCAAGTGATGCACTGAGATGCCTCCGAGAAAGAGTCAAGGCTGTAACACCTTGTCGATTTTCCTTTATCGACCACATTGATGGTAACTTCTGGAAGCTCGCCATCATGATCCACAGATTTCTTCCTGTAGAAGCATCTTGATTTAGATTTGGACACTTTGGTGGAGATTCTTTTGAATACCAAGACCCTCAGTGGAGCGGTCTTAGGGCAGCTACACTCTGATAATACTGTCATGATTAAACTCTCATAAGGACAGTGGGAGTCTAATTCTAGGATACTTTTTTTCGAGATTTATTCGTACCCCCAGCCCGATAGTACAACTCATTGACGTTATAGTCAGAGCAACCTATCAGCTATTGGTTTGAGTCTCCAAGTATAGCATTATCGTTCGATAGACACGTTTTCTTCTTAATGTGTAACGCCTTGTCGGCGTTCGAAGGAGTCATGCATTTGGAATTGTACCTTCACAAAGGTAGAACTTTAACAGGCTCTTGGTCTTCCACATGCACCCCTAAGAAGATGGTTACTAAAAATTTCCCAGGACGTGATGAGTTTAACTATTTAGGAGGATGTGTACGATCCCCAGCTTGAATAGCCACTCGGGATTCATTCACCGGACCCCAAGTGTTCTTTGATAAAAAGTTTGCCTCAATCCCCGTGCAAAGGACTAAGGCGATCCGTGATCTTCATCTTGAATTGGGAAAGATACACGCTATCGTGGGACTTCACCAAAGGTACTGGATCAACTTGAACAGGAGCTGAAGCGGACGGGGACTCAGAAATGGCCGCGGGAGGCGAGGCAAGTGCTGACCAAGCTGAGTTGGCTCGGCCATGGCGTGAGCCAGCTTGAGGTGGCTCGGTATTGGCAGAGCCACCATTGGCTAGCTTGGCCCTGACTAAGCCACGTTTGGCTGGCTCATGATTTTTGGGTGTCTCGGTACTTTTCTAAATCGCTGTTTTGGATTTTGGCCTTCATTCTTGGTGTAGTTTTGGTGGTTTCTTGGCCACCTTGTCCTCATTTGTGTCTTGCGCCTTTCGTGCTAAGGCACACGTGCGGCACTTTTGGATGCGCTTCTCGAGAGTTGAATGAGTCCTTTTGATACGGACCCATTCGCTGGTTGGTGGCTTGGAGGAGGGGTCATTTGCTTGCTGTTGAGGTGCTTGGCACTCTTTGAACTTCAGATCCGCACGATAACAGATCCCATCAACCGGCTCCAAGGCCTTGGCAAGCTGACTTGCGAGGCGTTGGCATTGCCTCTAATAAGCCCTCTTTGTCAGAATTGGCGCGTCTTTGTTAAACAACTCATGGACTGAAGAGGAGTCATTGTGATTTAAAATTCCAGCTTCCTTGGATGCCGAAGGAGCGTTGCGAGGGAAAGCCTTAGCAACAATTAGGAGAGAGTCATCCCGAGCCTTTTTTTATGCCGATATCTTCTTGTACTTGCGGGACGATGAGGATCTTGAAGAGGATGAGGAGAGGTATTCCTCAAACTTGGCTTGGTCAAACTCGTACTCGACCTCTATATTAACTGGGATCTGGATCCTTGGTTGCGACATGATAGCCTCGGCAGAGAGGTTGTTGCCTCCTACTGTGGTCGCCAGCGTGTTTGTGTCGAAAGTTAGTTTATTTGTAGCTGTATCCATTACACTTGTTTATCAATTACAGATTCAAAAAAGTTAATCTTTTTATAAGATTACTCGCTTACACAAATAAATTAAAAATTATAACTCTCTTCAAGAACACGCAGAGGATATTTATCACCCGCTGCTTGTGTGTGGGATCTTTGCTTATGCTAGGGACATGTTAGTTCATGGACCATCACGGATCAGATCCGGTTTACAGAATAAAAATTTAATGCTCTTGCTTCACAAAGGAAACAATCGCAGAAGTGATAATCTTGACCAAGAGAGATTACGACTCTTCTCGAGATCAAAACCAAGTTTGATCTGGAGGAAAGGTGAAATGAGCCTCAGATCTTTCGAATAGCTCCATCTTTATGCTGAAGTTCACCAAGATCTGCTAACCCTCCTCTAAAATTCATGCTCCACTCTTCAATTTGATAGCACCTCGCCCAGATTTTAGATCCTCTCAAATGAAGGCCTTAGGCTTGTATTTATAGGCTTTAGTTGTACCATTTTTTGATAGGAGTTGATGATCTGGCATTATCCTCAGTTAATAACTGCTTAACCGTGTTTAGGGATAGTATCAAGTAGTTGGGAGGCTATGGAATAGAAGAATCCCGCAAAATCCCATCAAAAAACGTGTTGGCCTCTTTCGGGAGCGAGCCACCCCACGGTGACTCGGTCTTGGCCGAGCCAATGGCTTTGGCCGAGTCCTTTCAGTGCGACTCGGTCGCTAGGGGCTATTCTAATCTTCCGGGTTTTGACTTATTTCGTCATTACACGCATTTTATCGTTTTGTTGACTTGTACGCTTCATCAGTTTGCTTGATGCATTTCGTTAACTTGGAGGTGGCCGACGAGTGCATTGGCCACTTGGAGGTGGCTGATAAGCGTGCGGGCTACTTGGAGCTGGCTGGTGAGTGCGCAGGACACTTGGAGGTGGTCGGTGAGCGCGCAGGACACTTAGAGGTGGCTGATGAGTACGTGGGCCACTTGGAGATGGCTGATGAGTGTGTGGGTGTGACGCCCCTGGGTTCACACACGGCTGCAGTCCGAGGTGAAACCATGGATGTCAAACCTGCCATGCACCACACCGTG
>BQKN01000671.1:274229-290801 GCA_022839385.1 Asparagus kiusianus | reverse complement strand
AAAAACGTCGATAAGTCGACTCATGATATGTCATGAGTCGACTCATGACTCATGGGTCGACTCATAAATTATGAGTCGACTCAGCAGAAAGAAAATGGGAACAGGACTCGATATCATGAGTCGACTTATGACAGGCACAAGTCGACTCAACCTGATCAGTCGACTCATGACATGTTATGAGTCGACTCATGAACAAAAATCTGCATACTTCGATTTCTTTTGCACACGATTTGCAAACTTGCAACTCATCCTCATACCTGAGGCATATGCACATGCTCATAAGCTCAAATGTCATTTTCCATGCATGACCATGCAACAAAGATATTTATAATATATATTAAATATCTTTATTCACTCATGTACACACTTGCAAGTTGTCAAAATTAACGGGGTCTTACAGTGGGCCTCCTGGAGCTGGTCGGTGAGCGTGTGAGCCACTTGGAGGTGGTTGATGAGCACACGGGTCACCTAGAGCTGGCCGATGAGCGCACGGGCTACCTGGAGTTGGCCGGTGAGCGCGCGGACCACTTGGAACTGGCCTGTGAGCGTGCGGGGGCACTTGGAGGTAGCTAATGAACGCGCGAGCCACTTGGAGGTGGTCGGTGAGCACGTGTTCCCTTGCTTTGCCATTCCGGTGGTTTGTTACTACGTCATCAACGGTTCGTCGATTCGTTTCAGGCACTTGTCGTTGTTAGATAATCCTTCTTGACTTGGATAATGACGTTCATCGTCTTCTCTCCGTCTCGAACTACGTGTGGAAACCTATAGATAATTTTTGACGCCTACATTAGGATTGATGTTACTTTCATTTTTAACTTATTAATTATATTTAACTCATGATTAAACCCTAATTAGTTGTTTAATTGAGTTTTCTTGTAAGCTAATCATGCTAAAACCCTAGGTTTGTGATACATAAGTCATATAAACATGTATAAACGAAGTTTCACCTCTATTCATGAGTAGTTTTCAACAATTGTTGATAATTACGTTGTTTAATTAAGAGCTAATTGAGAAATTTGATTAATTAGGATGTTAATCCCTAATTAGAACAAGTTAATAGATTTGTTTTATGTTAAGGATGATTTCTGTTGAATATTACATGTTTTCACTTGTGCTAAATCTCATGATAAGTATATGATGAATGATAAGCTCTGTTCGTGTATGAAAGAATGCATATTTTGATAAAGTAGTCAGCTACTCATGTTCAGTTTGGATTTCCAGAAACTGGAATATTATGAGCAATCGACTAATATGCTTAGTAGTCGACTACTAATCCTATTACATGCCTCACAGAGTCTGGTTGGAATAGGTCTAGTCGACTACTAAACTTAGTAGTCAACTACTAAGACTTTTTCTAAACATTATGTTGCACTGTTTTGAGATGCAATCGTGGGGTTCGAGTCGCACGATAGTATATGTATAGACATGAATATACATGAATAGTGTCGTAGTACACACATGAGTATCCCAAAGGACAAGTGTTGAGTTGATCACACTTGAGTTAGAGATCGTTTATACACATGTTGGATATCATTGATGAGCACAGCTCAGTACTATATGAGATAGTGCGTTGATATACCAGACATACACGGTTTATACACGATATGGATATTATTGATGAGCTCAATTTAGTACTACATATGGTGGTGCGTCGATATTCTATTTGTATAGGCCATTGAGTCGGGTTTGGATATTTTGTCTAGCAGTTCGTCCGCACGGTGGTGCGATGAGACCTGTGAGCCGTCTCTTAGGATACATATATGGTAGGTCGTCCAGCACTCATGTTACACATTGAGACCGCGATGAGACTAATGAGCCGTGTACACTTTTAGGATACCTACAGGGTAGTCTGTTGCACATGATAGTGCGAGGAATTAGAAATTTTGTGAAGAGTTACAATATGACAATTATGTGATAGCCTGAGTTTGGTGAATGCCAAAAGTGAATTTGACTCATTGTTGAGATATTTGATGACTGAGATACATTATTGTGCGAGTACACGAGATACATATACTGATGGTTAATTCGATGCTTTATCTTTCTAGTTATGTTTCCTTTCATTCTTAGTTCAGGATTAATATTTAGTTATCTACAATTTATGATATATGGTATATACATGAGGGTTTTCTTGACAAAGTCAAATAAATATCATGTAACTTATTTAGAGACAAAATTGCATCTAACACTTGAGAATAAAGAAAATATGCTTATTCTCTTCAATGACGGCTTCTTCAAGGATGCTCTTTCGTTAACGGGATCACAAAACAAGTATAAGATTTTGTTTGAGAGAAATTTTAAGGTAGGTCAAAGAATTGTTAACTTCATGCGAATTTTTTGTCAGTCCTAAATTTTTTTGGTTTTCTTTGTAATTTTCCCATAGGAATATAAAAACTGGATATACAAGATGGAGTGACAAGATCCTTGGAATAATTTTATGAGAAGAAAATTTCTCCAAGGACCCAAAATATAGGACCAATAGGGGGGATTGGTGAGGTATCCCCCTCCTATTATATAATAAATTAGACATCATTAATGATGACCAGCTCATTATGTAATAGGAGGGGGACACCTCACCTGTCCCTCATGTTGGTCCTATATTTTGGGTCCATGTAGAAAAACTCTTATGAGAAATGAGTCGGCACAAAGATCGCAATCTTTAGAGGGGACCATAGCTCCATAGAGCTCATCCATAGTTTAAATTTGTTAAACTAGATCACGAGAAATGAAGGCAAGCATTTTATTGTTTAATCTCTACACTACTTGTCCATATAATAGAAGGATTTTTTTAGATATTAGTCCCTTAAATCTTCAATAATTTCATATTAGTTCCTTAAACCTTAAAAATTACAAATTTCTCTCTAAAAATCCTCTAGGATCTTGCAAAATGGTCCTTCAAGTTATAACACGTTAGATCTAAAGGGTATATTCTATCAAATCTAATGATTAGAGACAAAATGATCATTTTAACTCTTGGCTATGTTTTCACCATATTTTTTAATGGGTTTAGACCCAATATATATTTGCTTAAAAGGTTCAAAACCACTTGAGTTTTTCTTCTCCAATGGTAAGAAAAAACCCAACCCACAGTTGAGCTTCACAAATATTTGAAAAATTAGAGGAAGAGGGAGTTTGGTGGTTACATGTGTTGGGTTAACATGGTTAGGTTTTGTAACTTAAATACTAATAAAGGGACCATTTCGCAAGATCCTATAGGTTCACTAAACTTAATATACAATTTCTAAGATTTGAGGGACCAATAGGTAATTATAAAGATTTAAGGGACTAATACTAAAAACCCAATAATAGAAACATACAGGCTGTTCATTACACACGCACACACATATATATATAGGAATATGATAAAATGAGATGGTGAGCTCAAATTCTTATCGTGAGCTAGCGCAATAGGCTACTAGAAACGATGATCGGCATCGCCCATAGTGATTTGCACTCATCATGATCTATATGTCAAAAAAATTATATTGTTTTAAAAATTTTAATCATTATTTTAGTTATGTCTAGAGGGAACGGTTGTTAAACTACTTAAAATCAACAAATCAAACTAGTTTGATTCATATTATAGAAGATTTAAGTTATGTAAAAATTTTAACATATATATTTCATGACGTGTTGAACAAGATACATAGTGCTGATCATGAATTTGATGACCCAATTAGTCTAACTCACAATAAGATTTGAGCTCATCATCTCATAATACCATTACTATATATATATATATATATATATATATATATATATATATACAAAAGGAAAAAAGCTAACATTACATATTGGTGACGCAAAATTGTACATATTTCCCATAGATGTTGCCTTTACTTACAAAAAAATACTGAACTATTCACAATTTGTGTTTTGTCTAGTCTTATATGTCCCCTTATTTTATGGGTTCACTTTCTTTTTCTTTCACTCCTCGTGCACTAGTAGAAAAACACCCAACCTAGATAGAAAATGTTGTCTAGATAGACCAACCTAGACGAAAATCCATCTAGGATAATTCTATCTATGTTGACTCAACTTAAATGGAATTTCATTTAGGTTGGTCTAACTAGATGGAAGTCAATCTAGACAAAACTCAATTTTTCTACACCTTCGACATCTCTAACTTCTTCAACATCATTTTTGATATCATTTCCAATGTCATCTCTAATATCATCTTTAATATTATTGTTGGTATCATATTCAGTAAGATAGGGAAAAAACTATCATTGAACATTGTTTTTATGTTATCTATATGTAAGCCACCGGATGTACCAACACGCACATTCGGCTCCTCATCTTCGATACAACCTTCCTCGTGATATAACCAATATTTATATTTCTCATCAAACCCTGAATTTATTAGGTGGATCTGTATATCATTTTTATTCTGTAACTTCATATTCCTACACCTACAACAGGAACAATACATAGTACAGCTACTTAAATTTTTGAGATTCATTTCGACATATCGCATGAACGCATCACATCCCTCCTTATATTACGTGTCATGACATCTTTCAAGTCGAGGAATATATATCCATGATTTGTCAGGAATTATCCTCATCTATAGATTATATATAGTTATTAACTATAATTAATCTCACTACTACTAGTAAATATATGACTCTTCGTGATAATATACACACAAAAGACATCATAGTTACATACATGTGTCATTTATCAATAAAAATATTTTCCCTTCTAAATTAAAACTGAAACATGTATAGAGACTAATTAGAACACTCTAACGGCTATCATAGGAAAGCTTCTATCCCATTAAGAATATAGTAGTCCTTACATCCAACTTCGTATACTTTATATGTTTTCATTTCTTGAAAGTTTTGGTAGCACCTACCCGATGTTCTTCCTGTACAATATGTGAATATTATTATGCGTATTGGCAATAGATCAAAATACAGAACAACATATGCTTATTGTACACAGAGAATAACGAATGCGTGATGCTAAAATTTTTAAGAAATAAAAATATACAAAGTATACAAAGTTGGATGTATGCACTACTATATTCCTAACCCGTCGATGAAGGAAATTAGTTCAAAGAATTGGATGTAATTATTGGACGGGAGTCTAAGGATAACGTTATCTTCTTATTCACCTAACTTGGATATATAATATACTATTATAACATATTGTGTTATATATCACTCTATTTTTTGAAATTTTTTTATTTTGTAAATTTTCATATCACAAACTAATACAATCACACATTTTTATAGTACGCGGGAAACTTAGTGTAAATTGGCTATCATTATTTGGTGTTCAATTAGGGTTAATAGTTCAAAAATATTCAATTAGGTTTATGATCATACGTGTTGTTCAAATAGGGCAAAATGTAGTTGAGTTAGGGTTAATAGCTAAAAATTTTTCAAATACTATTAAAAGATTCAAATTTGTTCATTTTGGGTTATAATTTAGAGTATCTAAACAAAAATGAGCAATAAACAAATTAAAAACTTTCCATGAAAAAGACACCTTTAAGCTAGAGAGAAGGGGGTTGGTCGTAACTGCGAGAATCGTGGACAGCGGGGGTTGATTGTGGACGGCATAGCGGGAGTACAGGTGGCATGCGGGCAACGGTCTACCGCGGGAGTGCGGGCGGCATGTAGGGGTGTGGCGTGTAGCAGGCTGCGTTCAAGCCAGCGATAGCAGCGTGCAGGCAACCTAGCCAACGATACCAGCGACAGTGGTGTGTGGGCGACCTAGATCTATTTCAGTGTTGAAAGTTTGGAACGAGTGGGAATCAAGTGTGGGTGGCAGCTGGTGTTTATGTAGAGTTAGGCTTTTTTGTGGGCCCCAACATCCTAGACAGAAAATTTCCGTCTATGATGGATGGTGGTGCCCACATTATAAATTATTTTTTTAAATCTGTCTAGGTAGCCAACCTAGACGGAATTTTCCATCTTGGTTGGCCCAACCTAGACGGAAAAATTTCCGTCTAGATGGAAATTTATTCGTTTAGTTTGATCCGTCTAGGATATTAAATTTTCTACTAGTGGGGTATGTTGTTTAAGCTCAATTCATTTATAACACCCAACCACATGGCCTGCGTGTTATGATCAGACTCATTCAATCATTTGATGGTTAATCAAGAACTAATGTCCTAGCTAATAGTGATTAAACCATCGTTTTTATCCTACTTTCGCCTAATGATAATTATAAATGAACTGCATATCTCAAACTACTTAGACACTATTATATACAAAAGTGTGTGTGTGTGTGTGGGGGGGGGGGGGGGGGGGGGTGGGTTCCATTTGGATTGCAATTAAAATTGATAAGTCATTAAGGACCTCACAATCTTTGAGTGTTGTGTGAGAGTAGTTTCAAAAGAATAGTCTAGTAATCACTACTCTTTGCCTATTTACTCTTTATAAGATCTTTTATTTTATGTCCACAACAGACAATGACCGCAATATATTTTATCTTCAGTCTATTTCCATGTAATGTGAGTAGTTAAGAGAAAGCTCGCAAAAAATTTAACCATAGAAGAGAATAAAATTAGTAAATGATCTGCATAGCTTAATGTGCAAAATTTAAGATAGTTCAACAATTTTAAGCGTTAGGAAGCTGTATTGTTAACGTTAGCAAATAGCAAGTTATGGTTTCTGCAATTAGTATTGTTGAGTTGGCAGAACGGGTATCTGGTCAGATCTGATGAGACCAAGGCTTAACCCTCGTTTGGGTAGGTGATGGTCTGAGGTATTTTTGTAGAGGATTGTTTCGCTCATTTCTGAGAAATATAGAAAACCCATTTTCATGCCAGAAAACCTTTTCCATAGATCTTTACAGATTTCTTGGAAAAATGTTTATGGGTAGTTTCGTCCTGAAGTCACGAGTGAAAACACAATGTCACTTGAATCCGGTAGTTTGGATGAGAAATCAAAAATAGGAAACCAACCTTTTAGAGAAGTAAAGAATGATTGTTCAGTCCAACTATCAATGCCTCAATATTTTAGTAACAAGAAGTAGCTTTTCAAGCTTTAAACTTATTTTCACACAAATCATTTCTAGAAAATGGTTTCTAGAAAGAAATTGACATTTGCTGACGTTTCAGAAAATCTTTTCCCAAAAAAGTTGATAAACTAAACATATTAATAGGAAACCATTTTGATCAAAACTTTTCCATACTGAATGTGTCAGGGGATCTTCCCGCGTTTTCTAAGGTTTGCGAGTGAATCAAACAAAGCCCGTAGCATTTCTACTAGTCATCAACCTCATCTCACTTCATAAACTTCGACTGCTGCCTGTATGATAGGCATCTTATTAATATAATTGGTAAATATATATTAGTTCTTTATGATGTGTCTTTATGATATGCATCTTCCCGCGTTTGGGTACTTTGAGTGGGAGATGGTGGGAGGTTTTGACTTGATGATGTGTCTTGGATTAGTAGGATTGCTAGCAAGAAAAGTGGAAGAAGGAATCATGAATATTGGATTTTTAAAGATGTTATTTAGTGAGGTTGTAACAATTACAATATATTATGGTTTATGTATAGACTCCAGAGGAGGGGTTAACTATACAATGAATCTGTACCAGGGTTTGCAATCTACAGTATGGACAATGGCTTCAAATAGGCCTGTCCATCCGGGCCGGCCCGGCCCGGCCCGGCCCGGACAAAACCCGACCCCGGACCCGGGTACCCCGGGCCCGATCGGTTTATTTTTTTAATTCTATTTAAAATTTAAATTATACAAAAAAAGATTAAAAAATTAATAAAAAACAATAATTTGATTAATCACTTAAAATAACATAAATTACAAATAAAAAATTATAAAAATAAATTCTTTATTAATAATTAATAAATCGTTTACAAATTATAAGTATAAATTTATTTTGAAATTCATCGCATCACAATAGATAAGTACATCCCAACTAGGTTGGTACCTACTCACCTATATCACTATCATTTGTAACTATTTCCAAAATAATTCTTTATAAATTTTAAGCTAAGATATAAAAATTACAATTTGATGAATATTATTTATTCTTTATATCTATCTACTAGTCCTAATTCTTCAAATTTATCTTCAATTCCAGCCATCCGATCGATGCCTTGCGTTCGCTTCTCGTACCTCCACCAATCTTATAAGCACATCACCGCTTGTACAGTATACGGATATAAGCATGTCCTGTGGTCGTCGATCAAACGTCCTGCTGTGCTAAAGGCAGATTCCGAAGCTACCGTCGAAACCTGCACTGTTAGTAAGTCACGAACCATGGTGGAAAGTATAAGATATGAAACTGATCCATATACTTTCCACCATTGCAAAATATCTAAAGCATTTTCTTGACATTTAACTAAAGAAGCAGATAAATATTCATCTATTTCAGAAACCTCCAATGATGACGATCCAAGTCCAGATCCACTAGTGCAGGAGTTGCATGGGGAATTCGTTCCTAAGTCAAGATCACGAGCAGGTCCTGCGGATATATAGCCGACTCGAATCTTGCTCTCCCAAAGGCAGTAGCTTTCAAGCTACTGATCTTCTCGACCATCACCATCTTTCATCTGGTATAAAGGAAAGAGCTTTCCGAGAGCCCCTATGCGACCTTCCACTTGTAGAGAAAGGATTTATTATTATTGAAAAAACAATGAATACTGATTAGTCATAAATCAATTTTATTTTATTTTTCCATTCAATGAAACAAAAATTTTTTTCATAAGGTATAACTAGCAATTCCCATTTATCTGTTATGGAATCGACCATGGATCAATTCCCCTTTCATTTGGAAGTATTGAATACACCCAAAATTCTGAGCTTCATGTTACTCCTTCGAAGACACATGTCAGAGTCGGGGCACCCCAATCAGATTGAATTGGATGACAGTTTATTAGTCTGAATCTATAAAATGCAAATTTTGATCAAATCACACATCGCAGTATACTAGGCCTTCTAATTCCTTAAGGGGCTTATATAAAAGATTCGCGATATAACTCGGAAAATTAGATCAATTTCTATTGAGGATTAATATTATCAATTAGAAGAATTTATGGTTGACTTGGACTAATAAAATATCCAGGCTCCGTTCAGAAAATACCAAATTGGTAATAGTAATATATGTACAATTGCCACTTGTAGCCTAGACGATTCTTAATACTTAATTATAGGATTATAGGGGCGATCTCAAACTGCCATGCCAACCAGTATGATGAATACATCGAATAGTTTAGGGGCCACGACATTTGCACATTTAGATGCTACTACCGTACTATCAAGAGGATTAGCTGCTAAAGGTATTTATCCAGCAGTAGATCCTTTAGATTCAACGTTAACTATGTTACAACCTCGGATCGTTGGCGAAGAACATTATGAAACTGCGCAAAGAGTTAAGGAAACTTTACAACGTTACAAAGAACTTCAGGACATTATAGCTATCCTAGGGTTGGACGAATTATCCGAAGAAGATCGTTTAACTGTAGCAAGAGCACGAAAAATTGAACGTTTCTTATCACAACCCTTCTTCGTGGCAGAAGTCTTTACAGGTTCTCCAGGAAAATATGTTGGTCTCGCCCGGACCTAGCAGCAGACGGGCGGGGCAAGCTAGAATTCAGAGCGGACCAGACTCCTCTTTGTTTCAGCTGCTCCCACGCACGCAGACCGGAAGATCTCAGTTGTCCTGGACTGGACAAGTACGTGGAGATCTTCGTGGGAGTGGGGAGGGAGTCTCAATCGATCTTTTCTAGGATTCCAACTCTTACACTTTTACCACGGGATGAGCTCGAAGAAACCGAAGCTGTAGACTGTTGTAGCTACACCATGTCTAGCTGCATACTCATCATATAATGTTTAAAAATAATTTCTAATAACTAAATGATGAGTAGTAGCAGTAAGGGTGGTTCCATCATCTAAGTCTATAATCTGATTACCATACAAGGATTGTAACAAACTACAAAGGCCAATATTCTTTAAGCATGGATCAATAAGAACTCCCAAACCAAAAATATGAGGAATAAGCCTAAAATACTTATTAAATTTGCTCTTCATTTGAAAAATCATAGATTCAAAAGTATCATCCATAAGATATTTCCCAAAAAAAATTGAATATTTAAAATTTGTAAAGCAGCTAAAGTAATGGTTGGATAATAACAGCCAGATAATAATATTGTAGCATCATAAAAAAACTTATAATATTTTATTTAAATTATATATAATTATCCATTCATCTTCAGTTATTCCATAAGTGCTACCAGAACTAGAACTAGAAGCATAATAATTTATAAAATCAGTTATAATGTCTTTATATTCTATTGCCACACTTAACATTGCATAGGTGGAATTCCACCTATGGTCAATATCTTTTGGAATTAGTCTGGGCTTTACATTTTTTCTTTTACAAAATTATTTCTATCTTTTAAGTCTTTGTTCAGAAGCATTATGCATATAAGCAACTGTTCTAACTTTTTCTATCATGGGTTTAATTTCAGTAAATACACTTTGAACAATTAAATTTAAAATATGACAAATACATCTAATATGAAGAAGATCACCATGACATGGCAATGATAGAGTTGTTCTGATAAAATTAATAGCTACATTGTTATTACTTTTATTATCTAGTGAAAGAGAAAATATTCTTTCTGAAATTTCTAATTTCATAAGTTCTTCAATTATTAAATTTGCAACATTAATACCGGTATGTGACTCTTCTATTGCAATAAAAGAAACAACTCTTTTAAACATTTACTAATTTTTATCAATCCAGTATGATGTGATACATAAATATCCAGTTTGTGCTCTAGATGTCCAAATGTCAGAAGTTAAAGAAAATTTACAGTTTAGATATTTAAAATAAGAAATTATTTTTTCTTGTTCCTCCTGATAATATTTTAAAATATCACGTTGACAGGTTTGACGAGAAAATTTTTTTAATGCAGGATAAAAACCATCTCTAAACATATCTTCAAATTCATCATCTTCTACTAATTTAAAAGGAATGTTTTTAAGAATGATAAACCTGATTACGCATTTCCTGGCTCTGACAGCATCATAGTTCCAACTACCGAGACAACTAGAAGAGGAGGATTGAGAAATCATAGATTGTCGGATATCACCTTGAGGAGTCTGGTCTTTGTTGTGTTTATCAAAATAGCGTTTGAGATGGTTGGTGCCGCTCTTATGATGAGCTTAAAAAATCTTGTCGCACAACGCACACTTAGCCTTCTGGATGAGGATCCTACCGTGTTTATCCTTGGTGACGTCGATCTTCTCGTAAAAATTCCACACATCGGATCTTGACCTTTTAGGAGCTCTTGGTGCAGATTCGTCGCCACCGGATTCGGGATTAACATCGATAGGAGTAGACCCAGTTGGAGGACTCATTTTAAGATCGGGAGATAGGTTTTGCTCTTCATAGTCAGATCCGGAAGCCATTTGATGAAAGGATTAGAAAATATAAGAGAGTATAAGAGTATAATAGAGTATAAGAGTATAAGAGAGAAGTAGATGAGTTTTGGTATGAAGAAAACAAATGAAAACCCCCCTCTATTTATAGAGCCAGCCCCCTAAACAAATGACCAAAATAACCTTACAAAATAGCCATTTTTTGACCGTTTTAGGGGACAAAACGGTCAAAAGACCGTTTATGGGGCCCGGCCATTTTTGGCCACAACAGTCACGAACTTTCGTGACCGTTGTGGCCGGCTCGGCCCGGCTCGGCTGTTTTGGCCACAACGGCCACTCTTGTGGCAACGGTCACCTATGGTGACCGATGCTACCGGGTCGGGCTCCGGGCCCAGGCTGCCCGGCCCGGATTTTTTTCCGACGCCGGTGCTGTTTCGGACCGGGTCGGGCCCGGACAGGGCGTCGCTGAGGTAGCCCGTACCCGGGCTCGGAACCCGGCCAAGCCCGGATTTCTGGGCCGAGGCCGGGCCCAGAACCCAGCCAGGCGTGGATTTCCGGGCCGAGGCCGGGCCGCGGCATGGCCGGGCCCGTGCCGACTGGCCCGCCGGCTTTTTGGACAGGCCTAGCTTCAAACATGAGCCCTGCATGATTAATTGAAATTTATTATCCTTGGTAGTAAGCGAAGGAGCAATACTTTCTTTTGACTAGGGGTGTCCATCCAGGCCGGCCTGGAAAATCGGGCCTGGGCCTGGCAAAACCAAAACCCAGACCAGGGCCCGGTTGAACCGGGCTAGCCGGTCTTTTTGTTTTTCAAATTTTTTATCTCTTTAAAATTTCAATAATACATAAAAAATTACACAAAATTTTAATAAAAACAATAATATTATTAATCACTAAAATTACATAAATTATAAATACAAAAAACTTTAAAAATGATAGATGATAAAAATAACTTTTTTATTAATAATCAGTAAATCCTTTGCAAGTATAAATTTATTTTAGAATTCGATAGATGAGTACATCCCAACTAGGTTGGCACCTACTCACCTATATCACTATTATTTGTAACTGTTTCCAAAATAATTTATTATAAATTTTCAGCTAAGAAATAAAAATTACAATTTTGATGAATGTTGTTTACTCTTTATATCTATCTGCTAGTCCCAACTCTTCAAATTTATCTTCAATACCAGTCATCCGATCGATGCTTTGCGTTCTCTTCTCGTACCTACACCAATCTTGTAAGCACATCACCGCTTGTACAGTATACGGATCTAACAATGTCTTGTGGTTGTCGATCAAACGTCCTGTTATGCTGAAGGTGGATCTCAAAGTTATCATCAAAATCTGCACTGTTAGTAAGTCACGAACCATGATGGAATGTATAGGATATGAAACTGTTCCATATACTTTCCACCATTGTAAAATATCTAAATTGTTATTTTGATATGTAACTAAAGAAGCAGTTAAATATTGATCAATTTCAGAAACCTCCAATGATGATCCAAGTCCAGATCCACCAGTTAGCTCAGCTACTATTGCATACCTAACAAAACTTACACATTTACCCTGACTTGAGCTCGAAGAAGCCGAACCTGTAGACTGCTGTGAAGCTACACCATATTTAGCTGCATACTCATCATATAAGCTTTGAAAATAATTTCTAATAGTATTATGATGAGTAGTAGTAGTAATGGTGCTACCATCATCAGTATCTATTAGCTGTCCATCATACAAGGAATGTAACAAACTTCGAAGGCTAATATCCTTCAATTGTGAATCAATAAGAACCCCCAAACCAAAAATAATGGGAATAGGCCTAAAATACTTATTAAATTTACTTTCCATTTAAAAAATCACACTTCTAAAATAATCATCCATACGATATTTATTAAAAAAATTTGAATATTTAAAATTTGTAAAGTAGCTAAAGTAATGGTTGGATAATAACAGCCAGATAATAACATTGTAGCATCATAAAAAACTTGTAGCATCTCTTTTAAATTACTTATAATTGTCCATTCATCTTCAATAATTCCGTAGATGCTATCAGAGCTAGAACTAATGAAATCATTTATAATTTCTTTATATTCTATTGCTACACTTAACATTGCATAGGTGAAATTCCACCTATAGTCAACATCTTTTGGAATCAGTCTGGATTTTATATTTTTTTCTTTTACAGAATTATTTTTATCTTCTAATTCTTTGTTTAGAAGCATTATGCATATAAGTTACCGTCCTAATCTTTTCTATCATGGGTTTAATTTTAGTAAATACACTTTGAACAATTAAATTTAAAATATGATAGATACATCTAATATAAAAAAGATCACCATGACATGGCAATGGCAGAGATTGTTTGATAAAATCAACAACTACATTATTATTATTTGCTTTATCTAGTGAAAGAGAAAATATTTTTTCTGAAATTTCTAATTTTAAAAGTTCTTTAATTATTAAATTTGCAACATTAATACCAATATGTGACTCTTCAATTGCAATAAAGAAAATAACTCTTTTAAACATTTACCAATTTTCATCAATCCAGTGTGTTGTGATACATAAATAACCAGTTTGTACTTTAGATGTCCAAATATCAGAAGTTAAAGAAAATTTACAGTTTAAACTTTGAAAATAAGAAATTATTTTTTCTTGTTCCACCTGATAATGTTTTAAAATATCACGTTGACAAGTTCAACGAGAAAACATTTTAAATGCGGGGTAAAAACCATCTGTAAGTAAATCTTCAAATTCATCATATTCCACTAATTAAAAAGGAAGATTTTTAAGAATGATAAACCTGATGACACACATCCTGGTACGAGCTGCGTCATAATTCTAACTACCGAGACTACCAGAAGATGAGGATTGTGAGATCATATATTGTCAGATATCATGTTGAGGCGTCTGGCCTTTGTTGTGTTTATCTAAATGGCATTTGAGGTGGTTGATGTCGCTCTTATGATGAGCTTGGAAAATCTTGCCGCACAACGCTCACTTAGCCTTCTGGGTGAGGATTTTACTGTGTTCATCCTTGGTGACGTCTATCTTCTCGGAAAAATTCTACACATCGGATATCGGCCTTTTAGGAGCTCTTGGTGTAGAATCCTCGTCACCGGATTCGGAATCAATATCGGTAGGATGGTAGGAGTAGTTGTAGTAGGAGGACTCATTTCTGGAATTGGGTTTTGCTCTTTATAATCTGATCCGAAAGCCATTTGATTGAAGAATTAGAGAGGTACAACGATTATTAGAGAGTATAAGAGTGTATAAGAGAGTATTAGAGAGAAGTAGATGAGTATTGGATGAGGAAAACAAATGAAAACCCCCTCTATTTATAGAGGCGGTCTCCTAGAAAAATGACCAAAATACCCTTATTTTTTACCTTTTTTGACTGCTTTTGGGGGCAAAACGGTCAAAATGGTTGGCTGGGCCGGGCCAGCCAGGCCACAACGGTCAAAATTTGACGGTTGTGGCCATTAATGGTCACTTTTGTGACCATTAATATCAGGCTAGTATCCGGCCCGGGCTAGGCTGGCCCGGTGCCCGGCCCAGATGTAACGGTCACATAATGTGACCGTTACGGGTAAATGTTGGGTCGGTCCGAACCGGTGGGCCAAATGGACAGCCCTACTTTTGACCGTCTCTCCTTTTTATATCTTGACAGAAACTCAGCCATACTCTACATCATTTTGGTCCTACTTCAATGCAAGCTAGTTAAAGGATGTTGGAATTATCTCGTGCAAGCATAGATTTAAATCCTCTCCAGTTATATGATACTTCGAGAGTATCCAATTAATCTGATTATTATCATTCATTCAAATAGTGGTAATCCTGTGTGACATAATCTTATCTTTTAAAATCGGAACTACGGTAAGATTGAGCTAATTCGACCCTCTCTAAGTACCATTAATTGAAGAGGATCTTCATCCAGTGAACATATATAGTCCCACATTTTTAGTTGGAGTAAGTATTTATTGTACCTTACATTTTCAAAATTTTAATTTGATCACTAGCCTCTAGTAGATCCTTTAGGTCCCGTTTGGCAAATGGTTAAAGAAGAGGGGTTAAAGAGAAGGATTAATGTACTTAGCCCATTCGATAATCTGAAGGACTAAATTATTAACCCGTTAAATAAGTTCAATTTTAGCCCTTGTGGTCAGTTTTAGTGTTTGGGAATAACAATCATTTTGACTATTTTATTTATAATTAAAAGGGTTAACTATTAATCCTTCTAAATAGGAGTATTAGTAAATCCCTCATTTTGAGAGGTTAACTCATTTTAATCCCTCTAGAAGGGTTAACTTAACCCTTCTATATTTTTTATGTTTGGCAAATTACGGAAGGTTAACTCACTTTAACCCTTATATAGATTTTTTGTGTTTAGCGGGTTAAGAAGGGGTTAAGTCTCCTTAACCCCTCACTTAACCATTTGTCAAACGATACCTTAAGGCCTACTTAGCTCCGACTCCTCTCCAACATAGGAGGCCTTTGGTCTAACTTCAAATACGTCATCGATAAATTAGTCAAAAAATACTGCTCTACTCATAAAAGGTTGTCACGGTTTTTCTATTCTGTGGATTTTATTTTATTTTATTTTATTTTACTTTATATTTTTTTGAAAATGCAGTCAAAATTGCTAACACGTTAGCAAATAACACTATCAAAAATTTGTAGGAAGAAGGAGAAGTTTGGGGGAAATGTGAAATGAGAGTTCTGCTAAATTAATTAGTTGCACCAAAAAATTTAAAAATACAAGTTACAAAAGTGTTCAAAAATTATCAAAAAAAAAAAAAAACAACCACCTTAACAATTTTTTAAAAATTGAACAATAAATCTTATGAAATTTGCGAAAGTAAATCAGGTATAAAGCAAGCCCTGCCACGTACAGACTCTAGTACAATTGTTGGATCCTTACAAAAAGGGAACAACAATCTCTAAGCTAGTAGAGATGTATCCACACAAACATAAATCATCTCTTACATTAAAAGCTTTAGTCATTATTGAGTGCTTCTTCCATATGTAACCCTCTGACAGTCTGACTTGAGTGTTGAATCAAATGAATATCATATCCTTTCTTGAGTATAACACAACCCATAACTTTCTAACCAAGTCATCAATAAAACATTTCTATTAAATATACTTGGATATCAGTTAACAACTGAAGTTCAGTTATAACGGACCACAGTACAGCAACAACATCAAA
>BQKN01000671.1:261841-273829 GCA_022839385.1 Asparagus kiusianus | reverse complement strand
AAAAAAAAAAAACAATGCACCTACCAAGCTCTCTTATATGAGATTTCCTGCTTGTTCGATTTATATCAATCCCTTTCAGGAGCATCTCCTGCATCCTTTCTAGCACTTAGATTTCCAGTGTATGACCAAACTCTCTCAACATCATCCGAAACAGGTTTTATCAACTTCATATTTTGCCGAAGGCCAATATTTTCTTTGCTCAGTGTAGAGTGTGATCTGCCCGGACTTGAAGTAACAGGGGTTGAAGCACAAAATGTTGGTGTGGCAAAAGGAGAAGCATAGGGGGTGTTTTGAATGGAAAACGGGCTCGGCGAGATTCTTTTTTGAAGAGGAAGTCCTCCAAAACCTCCACCTCGGTTGAATAAAGAGACTGCCTCAGCAGCTACAGATCTCTTCATTGCATCATCTACATAAATTACATCATCGAGCCTGGCCATTATATTGAATGCCAGACTCTCCATCACTCTCGAATAGCTCTCCAGGATGGACTGCCCCACATCCTGTAATTGAAAAATAAGTACTGTCAAAAAAGATAGCTCTTTTATCATATGAGACCCAGAAATCTTCATTAACTCTATGTTAGACCCCAAGTCCTCAATTTCAAAATCAGACCCTCAAAATCTTCATATCTGTTTAAAATAGGGGTCTTATATAAAACAACCTAGTAGATTTGAGGGTCCCATCTAAAACAACTGAATAGATTTAGGGGTCTCGTCTGAAACAAATGAATGCATTTGAATTCTCATCTAGAAATATGAAGATTTAGGGATCTAATATAGAATTATCAAAGACTTAGGGATCTAATATAAGTATAACCCAAAGAGAAAGTAATTGGTGAACATTATCCAAGATGATGCATATTGAGGATAAAGACCTTGTTGTACTGAATCTTGTTCATATCAAGAACAGTCTGTGGAAGACCTGGGTACTGGCGTCTTAGGCTCTGCAACAGGCTCCGCGCCCGTTGTGCTAGAAAATGTGTGCTTCCTGCGTAGCTAACAAGACCCTTGACCTTTCCACTCCATGATTTCTTCGCCTTGGAATGGAGTGGATGCCTTTTTCGGTGTTTCATCATCCAAATATGAATAGCTGCTTCAACCCTGTTTGCTATTTCTAGAGTATCATGCTCCGAGGATAAATCTAAGCAGTCAAGGAGACACTCGGGAGAAAACTGATCAGCAGTTATGTAGCGGTAGATTATCTCACCTAAACATGATTTTCCACTCTGTAGAAACAGTTAAAATCAAGGTAAATAAGATGAACTGGGAATTGGGCATAATATAAAAGGTTACATCTAAACGTACCCAAACCCTTGCAAAAATCATTTATAACTAAACATGATCATATCACTATCCAGAAAAGCCATTGCAAAATATATTGGTAGTTTACAATTTACACGTGACTAGCATGATGTGACATATTCATTGTTTAAAGCGATCTTGAGTTCAACAAGTAACTCAAAGATGTTTGCAAGGAGGAATCTTTCCTGATTATAAGTAATCACATAATAATTGACTGCTGTCACTCAAATTAGCTGACCAATATAAACAAGGTGACTCATGGCATTTTACCTGCCCAAGTGCAACCTGTAATATATGATTACAAGCACATTGCAGAATCATGCACGCTGATGGACTGAAGAAACTAATGAATCCATGTCCTAAAAACCCTTAAAAAAAAGTCAAGTAATTTTCTTTTGGGGTATGATCTTTCTCATAAAAAATAACAAAATAGAGTTTTGACAAGATTGTAGTTATACCATATTTCTTTCAAACCTAATATAAAATTTGAATTATCCAAAATTCATGACTGAAGCAATCTAAAATTTTTTAAAACCTACTTGTTTCGTTCTATCCGCTATTTTTTTAACTTTTTTTTTCATAAGATGTTATTAACAACAATCTAATATTTCTGAACCCAAATGTTTCTACAGTTGAGACATTCAGTCTTGATACCAAAAGTAAAGACCAAAAACCAACATGGACAGATTTCAAAACCAGGGCAAAGTAATCTTCTAGGTCAGAACTTGAAAGGATTCGAATGCACTTCTCTGACAACTAGATGAATTTATCTAGCACAAGCTAAAGAATAAGGGGTAAATGCAAACGCAACACAAGTGCTATACATGCACCATTTATGTGCTTATGGAATTTTTTGAAATAAAATCCAACAAACTTGTGGAGGCAATTGGAGAAATCAAGGCAAAACAATATATATCATTAAACCAACAAAAAGATCGTATTTACATGTATCATATTGCACGTAAATCACATGACAAAAAAGATGGATTCCAGGTGCTGGACGGAAGATGTTTGAAGAATAAGATGTATTGCTGTATGAATTGTAGAAGGTGTTCAAGAACGTGGCGAAGTGCAAATTTTGTATTATATACAAATCCACACATTTGACAATGAATGCAGCATATATTATGCAAATCACATACAGGTAATAAGTGGAATGTTTCCCGTTTCAGCACTAAATACAGGCTATTCATTCAGGTTTTCCTTTTTTTATATTAAATTAGACATGTTCAAAGTTAGGAGATAATCCTATATGTTTGATTTTGAGAGTGCACATCTTAAGGAATAAATCATGAAATGGATAAATTTCACAGAACATAAGCATATCCACAAACAAAATAAACATAAAATTCTTCAATATATGCTAAATTTCAACAAAACAGTAAAACATAGATACATATATTTGCAGCAAGAAGACTAGTGTCGATGTAGATAACTGAAGGTCATGTCTGGTACTCACCGGGATAATAATTCAATAGAAATAATGTGATCCAAATATTAGCGTATAATTAACATTAGCTCATTTGACATGTAATGGAAATGCAAAACAAGACTTAATCTCCATTAAGACGACCCCAAAATATTATTATTTATATAGCTACATTTTTTAAGAGAAATGATATCTTGTTTATTTTTGGATTTTATTAAGGGAATTTTTCACAAAAACCACATGAGTTTTAGGGCATTGTGCACAAAAGTCCCCTAAAGTATACAAATTAGAGAAATCCCCCTGAAGGGCCTGAACTTTCAAATTATACAAAACCACCTGAACTATTCCAAATTATCATAAATGGCATTAACGTGATGGGTAAGAGGACCGAATTACCCTTATTAATATTGACCAGTTTTAACCTGAAAAACTTAGAAGTCAAAAAGTTTATAAGGACAATTTTGTCCAAAACATATCGTGTGTGAAGCAAGTAACTTAAAGCAATTGCCATGGTCATGGTATTTTAGTGGCACAAGTTCGGGGGATTACTCTAATTTCTAGAGTTTAGGGGTTTGTGCAAAACACCCCAAAAATTCAGGGGGTTGTAAAATCTACCATTTTTGACTCAGGCAATATTCAATAATAGAAAATCTAACATCCAACCTGAAGAAATTCAACTAGATATTGAGCTATGTTAGATGGGTATGGGTATGGGTACGGGACATAGCAAATTTGTAAAATGTAGGGTACAGGAACACGGCTATATAAATATTTGTATACACATATATTACATATTGAAATTAGTAGTTTACATGAGATGAGATCAATATTTTGTTTCGCGTATTATATTTATGTGGACTATAATTTGAAAAAACGCTCATTTATTAAACTAGACACCCATATGACCATTAAAATCATAGTTTGGAATCCAACTAGTTTCAAGAAGTGGATGTGAAGTGTAGGATTTACGTCTAAGAAAAATTTGATAAGTGTTCTAAATTAAAACATGTATTGTTTAATTGAGTACATGCCTAAATAAATGTATGCACATATGCAAGAAGTGTCCAATGAGTTTTGGTACAAGTACAGACAGGGGTATCTGTTGGATATGGGTATGGCTTCAAGATAGAAGCACCAGGGTAACATAGATATTGAGTCAATTGAACAAAACATAAGCACAAGTATTAAGATCTGAATCATGAAAATCAATTTGCTCCAAATCACACAAGCACCTCGAATCTTTTTCATCTGAACCTCGCCTCAAGAACCTTTTTTGTCTGAACCTCATAATTTCTCAATTCTTATAAATAAGGTCATAGAGCTGTATCACCTCTAATTTCTTAGTTCTTATAATTAAGGCCATAGAGCTGGGCTATACACCACTAGCATTTTAATTAGTTTAATATTGCATAAAGGAGACAGAGAAGTTTCAGTGTTAGTAGAAGATTGAACAATGTACTACTTGATGTACACATGTAACAATGAATATAACATAGAGCTGGTGTGGAATTATTTTGATCACTTTGGCACTTGACATTCACTTTTTCTGTCCAATCAGCATCCCAAGCTAAGTACGACCAAATTTAACTTTCAATCTTCTTTTGAAACTATTTATTCAAAATTAAATATAAGCATCTTGCTTTTTCCCATATATACAGGTTTGTCTATATGGGTACAACATGTGCATACTAAAAGGCAAAACTTCATTGGAGGTCCCTAATGTATTTAGCTAAATTTCATTTGAGCCCTCAACGTTTGAAAGTCATCAACAGAGATCCCTAACGTTTTCTCTGTCATCAAATTTGGTTCTTTTTGAGATTTTCCGTTATCTATCGCTGACGTGGCAATGGTCTGTATCTCCTTTACGCCACTCGCTACAAGCTTTAAAATTATAATGACACCCTAAAAGCCTTGAACAGTACAAATATCCCCCAAAAACTTTAAAAGATACAAGTGGTCTGCTAAAAAATTTACAGCCAACCCCTTAAATTTTTTGAAAATTACAAATAGCACCCTAAAAGTTATTTGTAATCTTTAGAACTTTTAGGAGACTATTCGTAAAAGCTTTGAACATTATAAATATCCCCCAAAAACTTTAAAAGATACAAGTGGTCCGCTAAAAAATTTACAACCAACCCCCTAAAAGTTTTGAAAATTACAAATAGCACCCTAAAAGTTATTTGCAATCTTTAGAACTTTTAGGGACTATTCGTAAAATTTTTGACGGTCTATTTGTAAAAATTTAGGGGTCATTTATAGTTTTCAAAACTTCCATGGTTGTTTTGTATATTTTCTAGAAGGTTTTTTTTTAATTTTAGGGGGTTATTTATAATTTTCAAAAGTTTTATAGATCTGTTTAGATAATTTTTAGGGACCCCTGTTTAGAAAATATGTAAACATCCCCTAGACGTTTTAAAAACTATAAATGAAACCTAAATTTTTACGAACAAATCCTCAAAAATTCTACAAATAGCCTCCGAAAGTTCTAAAAATTACAAATAACTTTAATGGTGCTATTTGTAAATTTCAAACTGTTTAGGGGTTTGGTTGTAAATTTTTAGCGGACCACTTGTAGCTTTTGAAGATTTTAGGGGCTATTAATATTGTTCAAAACTTACAGGGTGTTATTTTTAATTTTTAAAATTTATAGGTAGCTACGTGGAAAAAAGGAGAGAGAAAAGACGGCCCATTTAGCTGCCATGTCAACAATGGATAACAGGAAATCTCTAAAGGACATAATTAGATGGACGGAGAAGATGTTAGGGATCTCTATTGATAAATTTCCAACATTGAGGACTCAAATGAAATGTGACTAATGCAATAGGGACCGATAGTGAAGTTTAGCTCGCTAAAATCCTTCCCTAAGAAGCAAGAAAGTGCCCTATGAATACTTGAAACTAGGTAAGAACAATTTTCTCACAGGTGTTTCACTTCAAAGCTCAAGGTACACTAGTTGCTAAATGTGCAATAAGTAATTATTTGCAACATGAAAATAAAATTATTCCAATGTGCAACAGTGACAGATTTAACTACCACGAAGTTCACTAATTCTTCTGGGTGCATTGAGCTTTCATGAAACGAATATCCTCAAATAACTGTGTACACCAATCCAATATGTTTGCAATAATGTACCGGTTCAATGTATATGGGAAAATTATGCATGCATGCAGCGACCTCATGTAAAATGATGATATTCTTGAGTAACTAATTTTTACCATTTGAATACAATTGTGTGCATTTATATCTAATTTGATTGTAATATAAGATCTGCTTGATGCTCCAAGACAGCTACTACCTTTATATCACACAGTAAATGTACACACAGAAAGTTCAATGGCTTTCATACACTATTTGTAAGTCATCAAGAAAGCAGAAGGAAAAGTTGAACAGACATGAAGCACTTTTTTTGGAAAATTAAATTAAACTGAAATTGTTAAAGTGGTGAAAGTAAACATAGCTGCACAAGCTTCAATCAATTTCCACAGAATAAAAAATTTCCAGTATACCTTAGGCAAGTTCACCAAATATGCATCAGGAATTTCCATCTCAGCAAGCACCCCACTATTAATCGCCATTGCAGCCTTAAGTATCTGATTTGCACAATCTCGACACTGCTGCAGTTTCTTTCTTGCTTCCTCCGACAATCCATTTGGCGGGACTCGTGGACACGGAAGCCACCACTTTTCTTCTTGCCTCAATGATGGCCTCCCAAATGAAGACGACGGGTAAGCCCCACTTCCATCCTCATCAGCATCAGCAACCAGAATTCCGCGGTCAACATACCAAAACTCAGTGTCCCTAAAACCATCAAGCATCCCAAGAAGCATTGCATCGAGCTTCTTAAGTGCCGGTAAGTTCATGTGGAGATCAGAGCGAGGATGCGAAACCATCACTTCAAATGTCCCACCTCCAGGAAATTCTTGGATTGACGGGATGAGTTCCACTATTGAATCACTAACACATACCAACCAGTCCATCTCACGAAGCCACATTGCCTTCTTTTGAGGTGCTAAGGGTTCTATCCTCCAAAGCTCCCCAAATACAGTGGCTAAATGAATCGATTTTGTAGAAAAAAATCAGTAGAAGGTAAACTATGAGAGAGGGATAAAAAGCTTGGCGGAACATTCAAGTTTACCAGAGAGATTGGTAATGGCATTTGATATGGCAAGAGCAGTGCAGACTCCCTTTCCTCCACCAGACATATCTTCTCCAAGGAGTAGCTTTGCGAATCGTTCCTTCATCATCTCAACCTCTGAGAGAAGTACAACAACGAATCGATTAAAAGTGAGAACGATAATATCATAACAACAACAATAAAGCTTGTCAACCCAAATTATTGGGATCAGCATTATTCTCAGCCAGCATTGTTAAAAGGCATATCCATTCTCAAATAATTTAAAAGAAAATGCCCTTACGAATTGGATATTTTCTTAGTATTCTAGAGTCTGCTAGTGTTTTTGGAATGGCAAAAAGAGAAATCTCCATTCCAAAATTAAATAATAGCACATCTCAACTTCAATATGTCGACTTCTGATAATGAATCATTGAAGATTTTTAACTCAAATTTCTGGGATCAGTTCTCAGTCAGCAGCAGTATTAAAGGTATTTCCACTCTCATATACAAATTAAAAAGAAAAATGTTCTTAACAATCAGATATTTATACTCTAGACTATACTGTCTTTTTCAGAACAACAAAATAGGGGAAATTCCAATCCAAAAATTGAAGAAAGCACATAGCATTTTCATTATATACAATCTGAAGAAATGAACTTTTAAAACTACATTTTCCAATTTATACATTTTAGTGATTATTAGAAGTACAAGAAAGTTTTAAAATCCACCAATTTCCTTCAGAATCATGAAAATTTCCTTAATTCCATCTACATTTTCTTCAATTCTTCCATAATCCCCACATCACTAACATACACAAAAATAAACCAAAAAAACCAGAATCAAATGTACGGATTTGATTGAACAAAAGAGCAAAAATATCAGATCCAAAACATAGGTAAACGAATAAAGAGCAAACCGTTAAACTCCGTCTCCCTCTTCTCGATCTTCCCCTCCCAGAAAACAACATCAGCGTCCGCCATCATCGCCATCGCGGCCCTCGCCGTCTTCATCGGCGACGAGGCCATCGAGCTCGACGCCCCACCGCATCCTCCGCCTCTTCCCCCGCCGGAGAACCTCCGCACTGAGAACTCCGACGAGGTCTCCGACTCACTAACATCAGCACTAGGGCTATAGCTCCCGCACCGATCGGAGGCGTCCTCCGACGTCACGCTCCCCATTTCCGAAATCTATCGAGAATCAAAACCCTAACCCTAAACGTGCATTGTAGAGAAAGGGAAAGTCTTGCTCTTTGTTAGATTTCTAGAGAGAGAAAATTTTACTTTTTCTTTGTCTGGGTTCTCTCTCTAGACGGGGGTTTGGAGCAGAGCTGATGGAGCTGCAAAAGCAAAAGAGAAGGCGTTTGCAGGTGTCACTGTCTGCCGCTTCTCTCTCTCTCCTTCAGTAGGGTAGGGCCGGTCCTGTGGGTCCCCCGCTCCTCTTCTTTTATTTGTGGGGATTCTTTGTTCTATCTTCACCCGGCCTTTTGGTCCTGATGCGTGCCACAAATCATTGAAGGTTATATTTCACCCCAACCCCTATAAACATTTAGAGTTTTGCAGGTAACCCCATTTAACTTAGTGCAAAACCCCATTTGACTTTGTTTATTTTGCTTCAAACCCCCTGAACTTTTCGTCACTTAAATCCCATAAATTAGCACCACGACCTTTGACAAATCAAGTGTAAAGCATTTGACAGCAAATGGCGAATAATGGGTAACGATACTGTAGGGCACATGCAGTGAAAAGTTTGAAGTCCACGGTGTTTAAGCGAGACACCCCCAAAGTTTAGGGGTCGAAGTGGAATAAATAAAGGTTGTGGAGCTGTGCTGATTTCTCAAAATTTCATTATGTCAGGGGTTAAGTGAAATTTATCCGTAAAATTGAATAATTTTCATGACCCCGATAAAATATTTCGTCACCTATACACTATAATAATGTCTAGCAATGAAGTTTCTGTAATTCCACTGTTTCTGTTTTTATCGTGATTCACGCAAACAGTACGTTATTTGTGCGGTTTCAATTTCCAAAGGTTAATGTTGAATTAATCAATTTCAAGCTCTTATAAGACAAATTTGGAGGACTTATCCATTTTTATTGCATGCATATCGTACTATATGCACGATGGAAAATGTAAAGAGTCTCGAGTAAAAAAAATTCCGTAATTTAATATTTTGAATTATTTTCTTCATTTAATATAATGAATAAATTCCTTCATTTACGGTGAGTTGTATTGGGAAAATGCAAAGTCAGAAGAATATTAAAAAAATAGAAAAGTTATATGTATGAGTGGAATCCCATAATTTAAGCGGTTTAATTGGGAGGATTTGAACAACTGAGTTAGGAACTTTACATATATTTTAATGGGATTTGGATTCTCTCAAACAAAAGTAGTAAAGAAACAACTATTTTTAATCTCAATCATTAATTATCCAGTAGATGATTAAACATATCTAAATCTAACACTTATCAGACTCTAGTGTATTGCACTCATTCACTTCAAAAAAAGTTCATAATCACTCACTAGATGATTAATAGTAGAGAATAATTTATCTATATCTATATCATACCACTAATACAACTGCCACTAGGGTAGTCACATGGCATTCTTTTAGCTACTTGCTATCCAGCCAAAACTTTGCACCATAAACTATTTTTGGCAATAAAATTTTCAGTCTTTTTGTTAACAAACTATCTTATAATTAAATCATGGAGAAAATTATCTTTGGCAAAAAATAACTTCTACTTTATAAATAATCAACAAAATTTCTGACTTTTTTGTGTATCATCCTAAAGAAAATCTCCAAAGGAAAAAATTTTAAAAAAAAAATTAAAAGAGAAAAGATAATAAACTTTTGCTAAATTTTTTTGAAAGTGTTGATATTTGGTGGATCTTCTACGATTATTTTCCTAAAAGTTCTCTAATGTACATGGATGAAGATGAGTTAGTTAGGGTGTATAATCTTTAAAAAATAGTAAAATCTATAACTATCTTTTAGATGTGATTTTCAATGCATATGAGATTTTTATAAGGGTATAGAATATTAGAAAATTGTGATTTCAAAAATAATAATTGTTATGGGTGTTCCATGTTACTTACAAATATGTTATCCCAAGAATAGATCCAGTCGAGCCGGCGTCACTCCCCAAAGACGACTCGAAAGGCGGACTCAGTCGGGCGAAAGATTGCTGCTTAGCAACCGGCCGACACTTCCCGAATGCGACTCAGAACATTACTTCCCAGCATTATTTTACCATTTATGGTCATCATTACGACTCCACATCACCCGCAGACAAGCCTCAACGGCTCCTGATTCCCCACGCCACAGAAGTGACTCCACATCACCCGCTGACAAACCTCAACGGCTGCTGATTCCCCATATCGCTGAAGTGACCCGCCATCACTCATCAATCGACACGAATAGGGCAGAGGATGACTCAGCCTCTAACTCACCCCTCGCCATCATCATGAGCCGCCTCCTCACTAAATATCTGTTCTACCCTTGGCATCCTCTATAAATACAGACGCTATTCATCCTGAAAGGATGTTCGATCTCTCCCTCACTACCTAAAAAAATTCTCTAGTTACATATTATATAGAAGGAGATTCTATTCCTCTATTGTTGGACCCAAGTCCACCAGCTGACTTGATCTTCGGAGGTACCATGGGGGAAACAAGCCTCGTACTCCCGTGATTCTTGTGTGTGCATGTGATCCGCCCACCCCGAGCTCTAAGAACTAGGCATAAAGTCAAAGAAGGAAAGCGGCCCTCCATCCCTCTCGACGATCCAATCTCTCGACGATCCAGCAACTCTGCAACCCTCATCGACTGTTTGTTCACGAGCATCAACAGTTTGACGCCCAAACCAAAACGAATATAACTACCGTTCATAACGGGCATGCCAAAATCTCAAAGGAAATACCCTACTCGCGGGTAATCTATCATGGAAGTAAAATTTATAACTGATCAAATATCTATGTGTGCATCATCTTGTGCTATAGCGATACTTTTGTAATGCTCTTACTTAATCGCTCTGCGGCAATAGGATTTATTATCCCCCTATTTCAGATACATGTAATAACGATACAATTATAATACTCTTACTCAATCGTTTTACGAAAAATAAGTTTCATCTCCCTATTTCCGGATACCTGAAAGATTAAATACTAGTCATGTGTATTTATCAAATTTAACTTGTGACAAAAGTGTGTTAATTCAACACAAACTAAGCATAAGTACACATATCTCGGTGTGCGTATCCATATCTGAAGTTCACCATCATGCTAGGTGTTTAACAAGTCTTAACATTGTAGTTAATCATCACAAGGTCAAGAGAAGCGCTCGACAAACCGAAATCAAACCAAAACAATGCACAGGCCAACATCAGACTGGCGGTCGACCATGGCGGTCGACCGCGACGGGCTCCAGAGGCTATCCAAGTCTCTGTCCTGCACGCGGTCGACCATGATGGTCGACCGTGAGCCAGATTTCTAGTTTTCTCCAGATTGTCGTGTGTCGTGTTCACGTCGTGTTTTTTTGTGATTCAAACATGTTAAAAACTTCATGAATCTTGCATACTAACATGTTACAATAGATATAAATACCTGGAATCAAAATCAACATATATAACCATGATTTTATGTATTAGATTTATATTCAAAACCCTAAAACATGCATAAAAGCTCAAAACGATGAATCAAACTTCTTTCTTTAGATTAACCACGTTTTAAAATCATCTTCAGATCTTAATTACATCTGTAAAATTCGTTCTCAACCTTTTTAGTATGAAAAGACCTAATCTTTATACATATAATACAAAAAAGTTGTCTTTTATTCATAATCTAGTCGTTTAGGCTCTACAAAACATGTTTAAATCTCTTTAAAAACATTTTGAAAACTAGGAGGGGGATTAGCAAAGATGATACTCGCCTGAGATTGTCAAAAAACATTTTAGAAGCTAGGTTGAAAGAGATCTCCACTCCAAAAGCTAAAAACCAAGAAAAATCCTGCTCGAAAGCCTCCAATCTTCTCCAAGAAATCAAACTAGGGTTTGGTGGGTTTGGTGGCTGTTAGGGTTCTTAGGAAAACTGATAAAAACGTGAAAAACTCATATATATATATATATATATATATATATATATATATAT
>BQKN01000671.1:228296-261741 GCA_022839385.1 Asparagus kiusianus | reverse complement strand
GGTTTAGAAATCCGAAACCAACTCAAAACAGGGAAAACAGCTCTCTGCAGTGTTTCGCGGTCGACCGTGACGGTTAACCGGACTGGGTATTTCCAGTTTTTCATGAGTTTGACCATTGTGCATGTTTCGACTCTTTTCTCTCTCATGTATGAACTCGTTCATACTCAAAACACATGGTATTATACTCATATATCATTAAATGATATTTATCATACTAAATATCAATATATCATAATTAATCTCAAATTAATATATCATTCAAAAATTATCGGGGTTTTACAATAATATATATCAATCTAAAGAAATAAGAGAATGGTTAATAAACCAATCGAACAACCATATAACACAATAAAGAAAAATATTATATTTTGAGCTAATATGCATGACTCATTCAAAACAAGCTATCAAGACAAAAGGATCTCCATTAAGGCTGTTTACAAATGTAACACAAATTCGAGTTGCTTATGTAAGCAATCATCACAATATTCGAAAGAGGTTTGATTTTATAAGATCTACTATAAAATTCACACAATTAAACCTAAAAGTAGATTTATCAATATACATGTATGTTATTGCACCTGTAATGCAAAGATAACTGTTATTTACAGTAGAGCTGAGTTGTGATTCTACGCTTGCAAAGGCTACAACAAAAAGGTGAATAAAGATGTTAATAAAGGTGTCCAAATGATAAATATCATGGAATCACCGATGACGTACTATCAAGATTAAGTAATATCCATTTTTTATGAAATGAACATATCAAAATTAAATATTAATGTTATAATCTAAAGCAAATTAACAAAAAAAATTATAGTTATTTAATTCAAATTCTTATGGAAAAGTACACGGACAGAGCAAAAGTAACATTATTTGACGCAATAGAAACTCTTATTGGATGCACAATAGAAGAATCTGTTGCGAGAATAAAGAGGTACCTCCTAACCTTATTTAAGTAATACATTAGGAACACAAAAATTTTGTGTATATGAAATAAACATCTAATCTTATTGAAACAAAAAATAATTAATTTCATATTTCCAAAAATTTGTGTTGAACATCAGAAATACATTCAAGTTCTTTGTGAAGTAATACAAGAAAACAAAAGATGAACTAGCCCAGAGAAAAATAACAGCATAAGAAATCTAGCTCTAGTCTAATGTCACAATCGATTTAAACCTAAAGACGCTACTTTAGAATTGGTAGAAAAAAGATAAAGGTGGAGAATGATTGTTCTCGACTCAACAAAAGATCTATTTTTTTAATATTTTATAGAAACGTTTAATTTTTGAGTAAAATTAGGAATTTTTAGAAGTAATTCTCATGAATTTTTAGTATTTTTATGTGTTTATATAGATGCTTTTACTATATGAACATATACCGGAGTTAACATTAATATTTAGTGTATGATTTTTTATAAAGTTTATTAATAATTAGGTTCAAACTTCATATTCTCTTTAGTTTTATTCTAGAGTAACTTTAATCAATCATCTTGGTTTATTTGCTTTAATTATTCATCTTCGTTTTATAACACTATTTTTAAAGTATTTTGCACTCTCGTAACAATATAATTTCTCAAGTCAAGCTTGATTTCATGTCAGTCCAAATAACATGAAAATTCAAATTGGCTTTGGATTACATTTGTTTCTTGTCAATTTAATTATCAACGTGAAAATTTAAATTGGTGTAGCCCATCTAAAAAAATATAAAAAAGTAATCACAATACTAAAGTTTAGAGACATAAGTGAATATAAACTATTAAAGTAGAACCGAGGAAAAAAATTTTGTAAGGAAAAAATAAAAAAAATACTTAATCATGGATCATGGTATTTAACCACATTCATTGCATGTGCATAAAACCTAGAGTGTGTGTTGAACTTGGTACCAAGCATAAATTTTGTATTTGGTAATAAAGTGTACATTATTATTTTCATCCACTCTGTACCCCATGTGAATTTGGTCCCCAATTTGAATGAGTGAATGAGAATGAACAACATCACTACTAAGCATAAAAAATTATACTTAGTATTAGGTTCCTCTATATTGCTATACATATATATATGTATGTATATGTGTGTGTGTATATATATACATATATATATATATATATATATATATGTATATATTCATGATTTCCCATAGAGACGCTAAGGTGGCAAAAGGTCACAAAAGCTGGTCACTTAATAGGTCTCTTCTATTGGTATCCAAACTAGTCGGGATTAGTGAGGGAATCTACGGTCACGTGACCAAAATGGTCCATCGGAGTCGTTGCCTTTGGACTCTATAAAAGTTATAATCCACTGGCTCTTCAAGACGAAACACGAAAGAGATGGTTATGTTCTACTCTGTGCCTCCTCATTGCAGTGGCAAATTTGTTTTATTCCCTCCCTTCCACCTCATTTTTTTTAAGGTTTTTGCTTTTGATTTGAAGTTTCTCCAAACCCCTCCTTCACACAAAAAGTCTGTTCTTAAAGTTTGAACTCCCCGATATTGGAAAACTGTATTTGTGTAATAAAATAAATAAATAAAATAAAAGTAGTATACTCAAATCAAAGTGAAGGATTATCATTTACGTTTGAAAGAGGCAGCTTGATGGCCAAGTTGTGTGCGTGTAGTGATTTGAAATGATAATTGAATTTACATCAACTTTTTTTGCTGTGGACTGACTTCTTATTTACCAGACCCGACCTAAATCCGTGTGGCTAAACTGAAGATCTCATCATTTTGCTTATCTAGCAAAAAATGTGCTATAATCTTAAAAACTTTATTTTTCCTGTTATATATAAGATCTTATAAGACTTGATTGCGCTTTAGTAGGATAAAGTTTCTCAACGTTCCGCGGTCCTGATTAGGATAAGGATTCATGACCTTCAACGTGGTCCCATCTTTGTGGCTGCAGTTTTTATGGACTTACCCCGGCCCCCATTGCATGAGGGTCCGAAAGAAGTTTTCCAGACTTGAGGGTGTAAACGAAAATTTTCCAAGAGTAAATATACAAAAGTCCATCAACTTTGAGCCTCCAGGACTTGATTCCCCTACGCCCCACTGCTTTAGGGCCCGTTTGGTTGTATGTTTTTACCATGTAAAATGATGGAAAGTGTAAAAAAGTGTGTCCCAATGTCAGCTTTCATCACTTTCAATTGTTTGTTTGTAATTGTGAAAATAGTGTAAAGTGGTTTCATATGCTGATGTGGCTTGTAAAGTGATTACATAAAAAAAAGACATGATTTTAGGAGAAAGCTGACATTGAAGTCAGGAAAAAGTAATTCCAACCAATATGATCACTTGAGTAGGGACCACTTTTTACACTTTCCAAACAAACAATTAAAGTTTTATTTTATAAACCAAACAACTGTTTTATGATTCCAATGGAATCAAAAACAAACAAAGAAAAGTGTAAAAGTAAAAATGATGAGGTGGACAACAACTTTCCAAGTTGTGTCATAAATACACAACTTTACCAACAACAACCAAACAGCCCCTTACAGATAAGTGAGCTTGATTTCCTGCACAATCAGCAATGCCTTTGGCATCGTTGGGGATGGGGAGATCTCTTTAGTAAATTTGAAAGTTTAGACTTTTTTTTAGACAACCCAAAGTTCACGAGAGTTTGCTAAGAGAGGACGCTCAGGCCAAAGTTCAATTTACTTTTTTCTTTTTTCACAACTTCAGAGAACTAGCTTTAGTCGATATAATTATATAGAAAAATTCCTCAAGGACCCAAAATATGGGACCAATAGAGGGGACAAGTGAGGTGTCTCCCTCCTATTAGATAATGAGTTGATCATCATTAATGATGACCAACTCATTATCCAATAGGAGGAAGAAACATCACTTGTCCCCTCTATTGGTCCCATATTTTGGGTCCCTGTAGCAAAGCTCAATTATATATGGTCCAAAAATTAAAATAATTTTAATTTGGCAAAATTTGGACCACACTTGAGGTAATTTTTTTGGTACAAAATATATATAGCTCTTAAACAAGTTTTATTTTGGACCAACTCTTATATGGAGTAACTTAAGCCTAGTTAAGCAAAACTAGTCCAAACCCAATCTTATTTTAGAATTGCCAAACACAGTCTTAGAATCAGTTGGCAACTCTTTAAATCTGGGTCAGATTTAAACTTAATCCAGTTCTAGAGTGTTCTTTGATAGATAAAAACTAGATTATTTTTTCCCTAGATTATTTTAGTTCAAATGCGGACCTCTAAATTGGTTTAGCTGTGAACTAGAAAGAAGTTGGTCAAAACTAAACTGGTTCTAGATATGGCTGAAATAAACTGTTAGCCCTGTGGTTATGTGCCTACTCCCTAATCTTGTTTTGATGATTACAAATAATTCCTAACATTATGCGTCGAGTGCTTGTATTTATTTTGTTAGGTAATCTACACAAATATCTTCGTTGGAGGTTGGATGGAATCGAGCATTCACGATCATATCCATTGGAGGATGGAATGAATAGTGGAGTGAAGCAATACATTTCAAGTCAAGATCCAAGATCAAGCTTCATCCGTAAAGTTTACCAAGATGAGCTCAATTGAAGATCAAAGATTGCTTGGGTAAATTAGTTTAGGTGTTATATTATGTGTGTTTAATACTTCAAGCTCAATATCATATGCACACACAATTTATTGGTTTATCCGTTTTTTGGTTTACCACAAACAAAGTTTTTACAAGCAAATAGATGTATATTCATATACATACATATTTGTTTCATGTGGATAAGTTGTTTTGGTATTATAGATATGAAACAATAGTTATATTCATATACACTTTCATATGTTTCATATTCTATTATATTTAGAAAAGTATTGTGTTTTTGGACTATAGACTTAATAATAATATTTTATATCTTTTATTAAGTCTATAAAGTCATACAAAAGTTTAATAACTTAGTTTAAGTCAAAAGTTTAAAAAATCAAGTGTTTTACATGTATTTGAGTGTTTTTGCAAAATGATGAGTTATTCACAATTGGGAGATGCAAATTGAAGAATTCTTTTTGTAACATATTCATTTTCATATTTATAATCATTTCCCAAAGTTTTATATTTTTAAAAATTTATTTGTTATTTTTAAGGCACTTCAAAAATTAGATTTTATATATGAACAGTGCTTGTGCATGTTCATAAGTCGACTTATAGGCTAAGATAAGTCGACTTATGATCTACTCTGGAATCTGTAAAAATTGTTTGCTGAGTCGACTTATCAACCTGGCAAGTTGACTTATATGTAGTAAGTTGACTTATGCATTTTCGTAAGTCGACTTATATGATCTTTTTAGCTTGTAACGGCTAGTTATAAGTCGACTTATGCACTGTAGCAAGTTGACTTATAACACTGTAACGGCTAGTTTTCCATAATGTATAGTTTTCAGATTTTTTAATCTTTTTGCTTGGTTTTCTTATTTTGGGGTTTGTCTTGTGATCCTAGAAGTACCTCATGCCTCATAACTTCAGAGTGATCTAAGAAAAACGAAAATAAGTTTTTGGGCAAGTTTGTTTAAAGTTTTTAAGAGTTTCCAAGTGTAGTTTTTGTGAAGATAGTTTCACAAGAGGAGGAGATCATTCCTTTGGTGTTTGGCCTTTCAATCTCAATGTGACGCCTCCGAGTTCAAACAAGGTTGCAGTCCAATGTGAAAGCAATGATGTCAAACCTGCCATGCACCTATACTGTGCAATGACATGTTTCACCATTACAGAAATATCCCTCTAGTGGAAATAAATAAGACAGTACAGGTGCAAACAAATATAAAAGATATGAAGACAAGAAATAGAATACAGAAATATTTGATAAATCTCCAAATAATCAGGTCTCAACAGATATAAAAGAAATATGTCCAACAATCTGAAATAAATGATCCAAAATCTCAACTACAAGAGTCAACTGAAAAGTACATAAGCCCTCTCAGTTCTCAAAATGTAATGCAAATCTAAACATCAACTAAAAATATAAACTAAACATCTATGGAGCAGAACTACTAAACATATATGACGACGACTATGCTGAAAATCCGTCAACCTACGACTCTCCGAAACTCTGCTCCGCTGCCTAAAAAGAAGTGAAAACCACAGCGTCAGAGCGCTAGCAAGATCATCTCCATCCACCCTCAGGGGAAGGGCTACCTAATTCATTTACCGTGTACTAAACTGGGGTTAATACTTAGAAACTCACAACACGAGACTGGTACGTCGAGTAAAATAATCCAAATACGAAAACCCTTATGTATATATCATATGTCTCAAATTGTGAATCGTTAAATATTAACTCCAAAATTAAGAATAAATGAATACAATAAAGATAATACAGGAAATACCACATCATACATCTTCAAAAATATCATATCAACTCCTCATACTACCCTTAGTGGGTAAAACAGATATTGACACACTAGTGTATCTAAGTTGTGAAATACTTTCACAACGATGATGTCAATATTCACGTACACTTAGGTTATTTATTGTATCGTCCTTCTCTGGAATACTTTAACTCATCGCACCCCCGTGAGGACCGGTAAATAGATATGTCAGGTCATTGCACTCCCGTGCGGATCAATAACTAGATATGTCAATTCATCGTACTCCCGTGCAGACCAGTAACTAAGTATAATAACTCATCGTATAACCATGAGGATCGATAGTTAGGTATATCAACCTCTGCGTATCTTCGTGCGGATCGATAGTTAGGTATATCAACCTCTGCGCATCTCCATGCGGATCGATAGATAGGTATATTAACTTTTACGCATCTTCGTGCGGACCGATAGATAGGTATATCAACCTCTGCGCATC
This sequence comes from Asparagus kiusianus, assembly GCA_022839385.1. Lineage (NCBI taxonomy): Eukaryota > Viridiplantae > Streptophyta > Magnoliopsida > Asparagales > Asparagaceae > Asparagus > Asparagus kiusianus. The sequence goes on along the minus strand of BQKN01000671.1, from coordinate 254,955 downwards.
TCCATGTGGACCGATAAAGAAGTGCAGTCCATCTGCGATCTCACTGCAGGACCCGACTAAAGCACTCAGAGTATAGTCCATCCGCAGTCTCATTGCAGGACCTGACTAACCCCACCCAACCGATCATAATTATAATATATATAATAATAGTCATTACTCTTAACGATTGTAACCTATTTGGATACCCCAAACAATGTAATCATGTGTACTCAATCCCCGTACGTGTACTCCTCGAACTATGCGTGAATATCAGCTCACGTCTTGCACAAAAATGCTCACCAAATGAACACACAAGAAAAATGTTCAATCTCACAAGAACTGACCTGATCAGTCGACCGACAACCTCAACGGTCGACCGATAGGGTCGTTCACAAAATAACAGGGTAACCACGAATCCATTAGTTGACTGATGCTTGCCATCAGTCAACTGATGACCTCCCTTCAGTCGACTGATGGCAACTCCAGTCGACTAAACAGGCCAAAAATGCACAGTTTGTTCTTCTCTCGCGTTTTTTTAAAAAACTCAGGTTCTTATCTGATTATATGAATAAAACTTGATTCCATTGTCATGTATACTTAACCATGAGTTTGTTTAAACAAGATGAATCACATGAACTCATAGATCTAGGGTTTAACATACAAAACAACCTAATTCTTGTTTATGTCGACAATCTAAAGCATATAAACTATATTAAACTATAATTAACTCTTTAAAATAAACCCTAATGATCATGATTATGTCAATATCTCAGTTTTAGATTCGTTCTACTATTCCTGACATAAGATTTAATCATAAACATCACATGTAACATGTTTAACACTAGATTTAAACCCTAAACATAAAGTTATAAACATATAAATCTCTTAAAAACATGATTTTTATTCAAGAGAAAGGTTTGGACAGAGGTGATATTTCCTTTTCACATGTACAAGCCTCTGAAAAGAACAACAAGTGATTACCCCGTTGCCAAACACCGAAAATCCTGACTTTTCCTCGACGTTCTCCTCACAAACTCTTCCAAAAACTCACTTTAAGGCTAGGATTTGAGAGAGAGGAAGAGGGGTCTGCTAGGGTTTGAAACTCTAATGTAAATATAAATTTTTTTGTGAAAACACAGGTATATATATATATATATATATATACAAACCCGAAATAAATCCGTTTGACCCGAACCAGGAAATCTAGTCTGACTAGGAAAACCACCTTCAGTATTTTGGTTGTAACTTTCTCATATAACCTCAGAATAAGGTGATATAAGATTTTTTGGAAAACCGTTGAAGAGTCCTACAACGTTGATCTTTTGAGTTTTTCCAGATTTAAACTACATCGGTGAGTAAAATATATAAACTCTTAACTGGTCATTTGTCCAGATTTCTCTTCATACATGTTTTGTGCATTTGCTCTCATATATTCACAAATATATATTGAATTGATCTCAAATCAATTCCTATCATACTCAAACATCAAAATATGTTATTTTTCATCATATAACTGTTTGGGTGGAAAATTGCTTTTATTGATGAATTCATTACAACTTTGGGCGTTATAATAAATTCAAAAGAAATAGTCTTTTTATAAGACTTTCAATAAAAAATTATAACTTTCTTTCAAACAAACGCAACGGACGTTTATCTTTTGTTGCTTGCATGGGATCTTAGCCTGTGAGGGGAAAGTTAATATCCATGGATTACTAAACGATCAGATCAGTTCGGAGTCTTATTGATTCACGAAGGAATCAAGAAACCGAAGTAATTATCTCGGTAACAGCGAGATAACCACTCTTCTTGAGATCGCAGCTAGGTACGATCTCAAGGAAAGGAACCAGGAACTATAGATCCGATGACCTCTTCTTCTTTATACTGAAGAACTCGATCCGATCTTCTCCTCTTCTCTAAAATTCATGCTCCTTTAGTCTTTAATTCAGCAGGGCTTCGCTGAGGCTCGAAAATTCCAAATCTGTGCAAATGAAGGCCCTAGGGCTGTATTTATAGGCTTTGAGACCTTCGTTTAAAGATAAGAACGACCGATTCACTCTTATCCTCAGTTATAACCACTTTATCATGTTCTTGGATGATATTTAGACCAGTTAAAATAAATCCGGATGAAAACAGCTTTAAAACAGTAAAAATCAACTTTTCTAGGCTGTAGACACCCTCAGTGTCTCGGGCGTGGCTGAGACACTTAGGGTGTCTCGGCCATGGTCGAGACACCATGGGTGTCTCGGCTAAGGCCGAGACACCTTGAGTGTCTCGGTTTTGGCCGAGACACCATGAGTGTCTTGGCCTTGGCTGAGACACTTGCGGTGTCTCAGCTTTGGCCCGAGGCATTGATTCATGCGTCCCGTCCGTTTCTGCTATATCTTCGTCGTCCGAACTCGGAATCACACGATTCAAAGTGTGTAGGAAATACGATGAGGAGATCTATAAGATCTCATAGTTGAATCACATGTGAAGTAGACGGGACCCGAGGGGCGGTTCGTCTTTCATAAGCGACGCGTAGCTCCCGATCAGTTCATATTTTCGTTATTCTGAAGTTCTGTTGCTTCACACGGTTCGTTGACTCACTTCATGTGCTTGTTGATGTCAAATAAGCTTCTGTGTCTCAGATAGTGACATTCATCATCTTCTCTCTATCTTGAGCCGTGTGCGGAAACCTATAGACATTTTTAGACGCCCACAGATATCCCCTCCAAAGTGTTGACTTTTATCGTAACGCGTTGATCGGCGTTGACTTTTATCGTAACGCGTTGATCGGTGTTGACTTTCGTCATAACGCGTTGACCAGCATTAACTTCCATCACAAACATTAACCAGCATTAACACAGTTTATACTCGTACGTTTACTGGAGTCTACACGATTTAAGCTCTTAAGGTATTGGAGCGTAGTGGTCCCAAATGTCGAGACTACAGGACCAACTATTAAAGCTGATTCATCTGCATGTATGGATCTTATCATGAGGTTGTTGGATGCTCAAGTCATGAGACCAACTAATGAAGCTGGTGCATCAATGACTCTTGTATTTATAGGATTTTTGGCAAACCCTCAGCCATCAACGGGTTTGATGAGCCTTTATCGACTACCGTTTGAGTCGGGCTAGCATGCAGATTGTTTAAGTCCGTTCTACATATAACGTTGTGCTAAAAGAGTTAATTCTTTTAGTGCTACGATATTGAATATGCAGACTTCGTCTTTCTTATGGGAATAGACTACCCGACAACGCGTGTTAGACGCTGACTTGTCCCTACTTAGGCTTCGGGATAAAATTTCCTAGACTTGGATTCTGGTGTCTTCTTCAATCGGTGAAAGACTAAACCAGCAATGCGTGTTAGACGTTGACTTATCCCTTCTTAGGATTCAGGATAAAATTTCCCGTGCGTGTAAAGCACGGATTATGGTGTTATTAATAACAACCTGCCACAATGTCGAATATGTGGGCTTTTATCCTTTTTACGATCAAAGACTAATCGGCAACGCGTGTTAGGCGCTGACTTATCTTTACTTAGGCTTCAGAATAAAATTTGCCAGACTTGGATTCTGGTGCCTTTTTTAGTCAGTGAAAGACTAAACCGACAATGCGTGTTAGGCGTTGACTTATCCCTACTTAGGATTCGGGATAAAATTCCCCACGCGTGTGAAGCACGGATTTTGGCGTTATGAATAACAACCTGCCACAATATCGAATATGTGGACTTTTATCCTTTTTACGATCAAAGACTAACCGACAACACGTGTTAGGCGCTGACTTATCCCTACTTAGGTTTCAGGATAAAATTCCCCAAACTTGGATTCGGGTATCTTTTTTAATCGGTGAAAGACTAAACCGATAACGCGTGTTAGGCGTTGACTTATCCCTACTTAGGATTTGGGATAAAATTCCCCGTGCGTGTGAAGCACAGGTTTTGGAGTTAAAGGATGGTGTCTTCCCTTAGGGCAAAGACGAACCCGATACTGGAAAGGAAGAATTTTATATTCTATTTCCAATTGCAAAAGAGACTCGAAGTGGGATCTCCACCCTAAGAATCCAGAAAGGTGAAACTAGGAGTGGGATCTCCACTCTGAGAATCGGAAAGTTTCAAGCAACCCTAACTTTTATAGGATTGGTTGCTTAATCCAAGAAAAGAATTCCTTATTTATTGAGGTAAAATCCCGATTTCGGCCCTAACTTTTATAGATTTGGCCAAATAGGAAAAAGGTAGAAGTCTTTTGTTTATCAAAAGGGGCATTCCGATCTTGGTCCTAACTATATGCAGGTTTGACCAAGTGAGGTTGGAGGTAATCCTAACTTTTATAGGTTTGATTACTCAAATTGAAAGTGGACCTCTCGTTCATGAAAGAAATCGAGAGGGGATTTTGGATTTGGTCCTAACTTTTATAGGTTTGACTAAGCAAGCAGTGGGAGTGGGAGTACAAATCATAGTGGGAGTGTCGACTTGTATCGATCACTCAGTGGGGGTTCTTGGTGTCAAGTGATAAGGACTTAACACGAAGGGGTTTGACAATTCGTCAAGGATTAAGATATTAAAATTCCCAGTGCTATCTCGGGACTTTAACAAGGGTAGATTAGTATTTATCACTTTGTTTGTAATGACAGGGTTATCCCTTTATCCCTAAGAATATTACACTTAACGTTCTTCCAGGAACTTTCCATTACATGAATTATCCACCCCCAGCTTTCTTTGTGAAACTGGGTCCAATGAGGAGCACATTGTCCTCAGTCGCATGTTCGGGTTATCCTTAAGAATATAAGATTCTCTAGAAACTTCCTATGAAAGAAAGGAAATAGTTTAGACTCATATACTTGTTGGAGTATTGAGAAGCAATTTATACTCGTATACTCTTTGGAGTGTTGAGAAGTAGTTTATACTCGTATACTCTTCGGAGTTACGAGAAGCAGTTTATACTCGTATACTCTTCGGAGTGTGCCATTCTAATTTGGCTTATCCTAGCGTTATGATGCCGGCTTAAACCAATGTTTGAATGCTATCTTGAGAGTGAAGCAAGCCTTGGTGGGATGAAGGATCCTCCTGTGGTACGTACAATACTTTGGATCCGAAGTATTGTCAACTTTATTCTGATTTGCGATAGGTGGTAGCTTGATCTTGTTGTTTTTAAGGAGGGATTCGAAAATGACTGGAACATCTTTGTTCTTGAAGGAGTACTCTTTTTGGAGTCTCGGATCCGAAGTCTTTTGCTGTCTTTGGGGTTGTTGTTGTGACGTCTGATTAACGTCAACAACTGCTATAGGTGTCTTCCCCTTACCACGGGAGGCGAAGTTTGATTTCAAAGGGTTAGTCGTTGGTTGGCTTCTTTCAACTTTCTTCCTTCTGAGGAAGCGTTCGGCCTGCTCCCCGCGCATCATCAACTCTTTCCAGGTGTTGGACGGTGATACTCTTATAACTTTCAAAATATCGATGGATAGGTTGTTATGATAGGTTTGGAGGATGAAGTACTCTGTGACTGGATCTTGACAGTTCATCGCTTTATTTCGGAAGCGCTTGATGAAGTCGTCAACCGTCTCTTCATCTTCTTATTTATCCTTAAAGAGTGTCTTTATGGATACCTCGGCGTCGTCATCAAAGAAATTACCGAGGAATAAGCTTTTCATATCGTCCCAGCAGTTGATGCTTCCAGGCTTGAGATGACAGTACCAATCAAAAGCAGGCCCGCAAAGGGTACCAATAAATGACCGAACCATCAAAGGCTCGTTGCCAGAGATCACTCCCAAGTGGGACTTAAAATAGATCAAATGTTGAGTGGGCAAGCCCTTCCCGTCGAACGGCGTGAAGTTGATCAAGTTGAACTTCGCTAGATACGAGATCGATTCCTACTCTCTTGGATAGGGACATGGAATGTCGGTCCTTTTTACCTCTCGAGCAGACATAAGAACATTGATTTTGTTCTCGAGGTCTTTCATCTTTTCATCCTCATATGTATCATGCTTTTGATGATTTCTGAGAGGAACAATGCGGCCACCCCCGGTGTTGTCATCTTCGGTAGGACCACCCCCAACGTCGTTGTCTTTAGTAGGGCCACCCCCAGCGTTCTGGTCAATGGGAGAGTTATTAGCTTTGAGGTGTTCATCTATATCTGAATTGCGACGGCTGGATTCACTAAGTTGATTGGACAGAGCCCGAATCTGTTGGTCGTGCTCTTCCTTCATCCGCTGCATAACCATTTCCATTTCGATCTTGAATGCCTCTTTCTGCTTGGCTAGAGCATCCTCAAGAATTTTAGCCATTTGTTTGGTGTTGATCTTGAATGCCTCGCGGGATTGTCCTTGGCTGGATATTGTATTGTCAGAAGCGACTACGGAATTGGCATCTGATACTTCACCATCCGAGGATAGGCCTCTATTTATCCTCTGATAATCCCTTTGCCTAATGGTTTTCGATCGCAACCGGGTTAGACGATGCGATATGAGAGGGTTGGAACTAGAAGGTTGAGTTGACTTTCCTCTATTAGCTACGTTAATTGTGACTTTTGGAAGTTCGTCATCTTGAACGGCTACTTGTTTCTTGCGAAAACATCTTGGCTTAGTATTTAATGCTTCAGAGGAAAGCCTTTAGAATATCGAGACCCTTTGTGAAGCGGTCTTGGGGTAGCTACATAGGGTTGGGCATATTCGGTTTGGGTCGGTTTTAAGCCAAATCCGCATCCAATCCGAATTTTTCGGATTCTCAAAACTCTCATCCAGATCCAGATTTTTCCCCTTCATCCGAATATTCGGCCCAACCAAAATTCGGTTCGGGCCGGATCGGTTTCGGTTTTGGACCGAATTAACTCCATTTCACAAAAATCTAGGCAAGTTTGAAGTCAATATAGGAACTTCCAACTCTTCAAATAAGCTCCACTAAGCCTGCACACTTGTGTCAGATTATGTTAAAATTGAAGCAGTGCTGGTGTTGTAATAAGTAATGAGAGGAATGGATGGCAACATCTTAAAATGGAGAAAGAACATCATTAGACTAATAAAATTGATTTAAGATATGATCATCAACCATTCAGTTTGCAGGGGATATTAACCTCTGAATACAACTGTTGTATATGATAGCCTTCTTAAGGAGATTGGCCAATGGCTCCTGAATCCCTCTCAGACGGGGTTCGCTAGTAGGTTAATGTTTGAAGAATTAGTATCTAACAAGTCTCTCAAGTACCTTTTTTCTTAAGAACCTTGGCTTCAATAAAAATTCTAGGTGACTAAACTGAGTGACCTTTACATTCTAATTACCTTTATAAAGCGACACTACCAACAAACCTCATCATGCTATATACAGCAGCCTTGTTGACCACTTTGCATACTTCTATATTTATTTTTGTATTATCATTGGTATTTCTGTTCTGTGTTGAAAAGTGTTGATATCTGGTCAAAGAAAAGCCTTATATGCAAGGAATAGAGGCTCTGACTTTGGCTGCATAAATTCATAATGTATGGATGTAAAGACTGCTGTTTGTGTAAGTTACTGAGAAGAATAGAGGCTCTGACTTTTCTTCTATTTTGTGGAGCTTATTTTGAGAAGGAGAGGCGAGAGGGCGGTGTTGTGGGAGAAATGGAGGTAGGTTTAGGGATTTTTAACTATTTATATTAGAGAATTCGGGTCGGTTTTTTCGGGCGGTTCTGGGGTTCAAACCGGATCCAAATCGGTTTAATCCGGTTCGGGCAGTTTAGAGCCTTCTTCTCATCCATTTAATCCGGTTCGGTTAACCGGTCCACTTTTTCGGGCGGTTTTTTCGGTTGAACCGGTTTTTTCGGTTTTTGCCCACCCCTATAGCTACATGCTGATAATACTACCCTAATAAGGTTGGCACACAGACAATGAAAGTCCGTTTCCGGGATTTCTCTCTTTCGAGATCTGTTCGTACCCCCAGCTTGATAGTACAACTTATCGGCATGATGACCGAAGCTATCTATCGTGTGTTGGCACGACTTCTCAGGTATAATGTCATCATCTGACGAGCATATTTTCTTCTGAGGACTTGCTGCCTTGTTGGTGTTCTCGAGAGTCACACGTTTGGAGCCACGCTTTTGTGAGCGTGGGATCTCAACAGGCTCTTGGAATTTGACTCGTGATCCGATACGGTCGGTTATTGGAATTCCCTCTTTATGAGAAGTCTCCAAGTTGTTGCGAGGGTGTGTACGACCCCTAGCTTGATGAGTTGCTCGGGGTTCTTTCACCGGACCCAAGCGCTCTTTGATCGAAACTCGGCCTTGATCCTCGTGCAAAGGACCTAAGTGATCCTTCAACGGAATCTTGAATTTGGAGAGATCCATGCTGCCATAGGGATTCACCGGAGGTGCGGGAGCAGGAGGAGCAGAATCTAAAATTGACGAAGGCTGAATAGTAACTTCATCTTCTTTTTTGTTAGGCGCTGATTTGACCTTTGGCCTCCAAACCCGTTTATACTTGGGTGATTTCTTAACCGCCTCTTTTTTCTACATTTCTTGTGTCTTTTGCACAAAGATCCGGGTGTGCGCAAGAAGTGCACGACACTTCTGAATGTGCTCCTCCAGAGTAGAACGGTTCCATTTGACACGAATTTATTCGTTAGCCGGTGATTTGGAGAAGAATCCTGAAGCTTGTTGTGATGATGATTTAGCCATTTGGCGTCTCCTAGACTTCAAATCTGTTTGCTAGCGAAGCCCATCCACTTGCTCCAAAGACTTAGCAAACTAGCGGGCGAGACATTGGTGGCGCCTCTGACGAGCCCTCTTCGATAAAGTTGGCACGCCTTCAACAGTCAACTCCTTAATGGAAGCGGTGTCCGGATCTGTGGCTTTGGCTTCATCAGACGCCGACGGATCATTGTGAGGTGCAACTGCAGTAGCGGTAGCGGGGAGGCGATTCCTTGGGTCTTCAGATCTAAAGACTAGCGAATATTCCGGGAGGATGAGACATTCCTGCACTTACGAGGAGAGGCGGATTTAGAGGAGGAGGAGGAGACATACTCCTTGAACTTCTATTGGTCGAACTCGTATTCGATCAATTTAGCCACGGGGATCTTGATAGTCGGCTACGACACGACAGCCTTGGCAGTAAGACTGTTGGCTCTCACTATGGTCGCCAGCTTGTTTTGGTGAAAAATCGATTTCTTCATTGAGGTAGTCATTACAACTTCAGTCGTTACAATGAAAACAGAAAGATAGTCTTTTTATAAGACTCTTACACAATGAAAATAAAAAATACAATTCTCGTCAAAACAAACATAGAGATCGTTTATCGATCTTCTGCTTGCGCGGGATCATTGCCTGTGCCGGGGTTAATCCGTGGACCATCGAATGATCAGATCTATCTAGAGTTTCACTGATTCGTGAAGAAATTAAGAAACAGAAGCAATTATCTCGGCAATAGCGAGATAACCACTCTTCTCGAGATCGCAGCTAGGTACGATATCAAGGAAAGGAACCGAGAACTGTAGATCTGTCGAACTCTTCTTCTTTATGCCTAAAGAACTCGATCTGATCTCCTCCTCCTCTGTGAAATATGTGGCTCTTCAGTCTCTAATTCAGCAGGGCTTCACCGACATTTGAGAATTCCAGCTCTGTGCAAATGAAGGCCCTAAGGCTGTATTTATTAACTTCGGGACCTCTATTTCTGGATAAGAACGACTGATTTACTCTCTTATCCTTAGTTGTAACTACTTTATCATGTTCTTGGTTGATATTTAGATCAGTTGAAACAAATCCGGGTAAAAATAGCTTCAAAACAGCAAAAATCGATTTTTCTGGGCTGCAGACACCCTCAGTGTCTCGGCCGTGGCCGAGACACTTGGGGTGTCTCGGGTCTCGGCCACAGCCAAGACACCATGGGTGTCTCGACCAAGGCTGAGACACCTTGAGTGTCTCGGCTTTGGCTGAGACACCATGAGTGTCTCGGCCTTGGCCGAGACACTTACGGTGTCTCAGCTTTGGCCTGGGGCATTGATTCGTGCTTCCCGTCCATTTTCGCCATATCTTCGTCGTTCAAACTTGGAATCATGTGATTCAAAATGCGTAGGAAAGCCGATGAAGAGATCTATAAGCTCCCATGGTTGAATCACATGTGAAGTAGATGAGACCCGAGGGGTGGTTCGTCTTTCGTAAGCGACGTGTAGCTCTCGATCAGTTCGTGTTTTCGTTATTCTGAAGTTCTGTTGCTTCACAAGGTTCATCGACTCACTTCATATGCTTGTTGATGTCAAATAAGCTTCTGTGACTCAGATAGTGACATTCATCATCTTCTCTCTGTCTCGAGTCGCGTGCGGGAACCTATAGACATTTTTAGACGCCCACAATAACATATTTATTTTTATTTTTCACATAATATTCAAAATTTTGAGGTTTTACATGCTTCCTCCCTTAAAAAAATTTCATCCCCGAAATTCCGCAGTCGTATTATAGAGATTAATAATACCAGAAAAGCATGTTGAGGGGATAATCTAGACAAGAAAACCCTCACATATACATCTCGCACCATTAATCTCCGGATATGAAACACAACTATATATACACTTAACAATCTAGAATGCGAATACTCTCACTTAATCCCTAACTAAAGGGAACTAGTACACTGGGAGAAAAATCCAAACAAGAAATCCCCCATATATATACCATGTGTTCCGAATGATTAGGACTTAAGTGTTAATACCATCATTCTAGCGTTAAGTATAAACATGACTAAACAACATATATAATCATAACTATCAATTCATATAAGCACATATAAATATCAACTTCTTACCTACTCAAACAGGTGTAGGTAGTCACGACGTACATCTTCCTCGTGCTACCAAGAAATCTCTTAGGCTCCATGCTGGCTCCACTGAACGTTTACTAATGGAATGACTTTATTTCTAAGATTTTTATTCTCTCTAGCAAGAATACATACCTGAATCTCTACGGTAGTCAAATCATCCTGGATCTCGATCTTTGGTGTATCAATCACACTTTGCTGCTCTTCATCACGCAAAATGCTTCTTGAGCATCAAAATATGAAAGATATTGTGTACACTCGACATCGATGATGGAAGCTCTAATCTATAGGAAACAACTCCAATACGCTTAATAATCCTGAAAGGACCAACATATCTCGGGGCAAGCTTTCCCCATCTACCAAATTGCTGAATGCCTTTCATCGGTGATATTTTCAACATAATTAAGTCTCCGACCTAGAACTCTAGTGGTCGTCTCCGCTGATCTGCATAACTCTTTTGCTGACTCTGTGCGGCAAGAATGCACTCTCTAATTAATGTCACATTCTCTGTGATCTGCCTAATTAGCTCCGGGCAAGGTAATAGGCTATCCTCTAGCTCTGCCTAACATATAGGCAATCTGTAAGGCCTCCCGTACAATGCTTCATACGGTGCCATCCCGATAATATCTTGATAACTATTATTATATACAAATTCAATCAATGGGATGTGGAGATTGAGCCTCGATCTGATACGATCATCTCCGGGACTCCATGCTATCGAACGATCTCTCGGATGAAAATCATCGCATATGTACCTGCCATATAAGTCATCCTCATAGGTAAGAAATGCGCCGACTTCATCAACCGATCTACTATCACCCAAATAGAATCATTTCCTTTCTTTGTTTTAGGCAACCCTGCAATAAAATCCATGGAAATATCTACTCACTTCCACTTAGGAATGGGTAAAGGCTGTAGGATCCCTGCAGGTCTTTGATGGTCTGTCTTAACTTGCTGGTAGGTAAAACACTTAGTCACATACTCTGTAATCTCTCTACACATGTCACTCCACTTGAAATGCCTCTTCAGGTCTTTATACATTTTCGCCGTGCTTGGATGCACTGTATACATGCTACGATGCACCTCATCAAATAGATCTCTCTTCAGCTGTGGATTGTTCGTCATAACTAATAGACCCTTCATCCGAAGGCCTCCATCTACTCCAATAGTCCAATCAGCCTTAGGTTTCTTGGAAATCTCCTCCTTACTGGTTTGAATCCAAGAGTCCTCTAGCTGAGATCCGATCACTCTATTGCTCCAATATAGATGAACTGATAAAGGTCCTAAGAAAGCACTGCTCTCCCCTAATCTCTAGCCTGAAATTATAGTGGCTGAGGGTATAAAGATCTTAATGTAATGAACACCTCAAAGCTGCAAGCCCGCGACGTCGCTTCCTGCTCAACGCGTCTGCTACCATGTTTGCCTTTCCCAGATGATATTGTATAGCGAACTCGTAATCCTTAATAAACTCTACCCATCACCGCTGCCTCTGATTGAGTTCTTCTGTGAGAAGAGATATTTTAAGCTCTGGTGATCTATGAATAACTTAAATTTTACTCTATATAAATAATGCCTCCACGCTTTTAGTGCAAAAACCACTATTGCTAGCTCCAAGTCGTGCGTGGGATAATTCTGCTCACGAGTTCTTAGCTACCTCGAAATATAACCCACAACTCTCTGGGTCTGCATCACAACACCTCCTATACCCGCTAACTATGCATCCATGTAGATGATAAATATTTTATCACTGCTTGGAATAACCATTACTGACGTTGTATCCAGTTTCGTCTTTAGAGTCTCAAAGGCTTTCTGACACTCTGTGCCCCCAATCAAACTGTACACCCTTATGTGTAAGGCGTGTAAGTGGTGTTTTAATCTTCGAGAAGTATTGAATGAACTTCCTATAATAGTCGGCCAAAGCTAAGAAACTACGAATATTTGTAACTGTCTTCGGTGGCTCCCAATCAAGTACTACTTTCACTTTAGCTAGATCCACTACAATGCCCTCCTTGCTGATAATATGACCAAAAACCTGACCTTAGAACTGATGCTCCTGCAAAGTCTGCAATACCAAACGAAGATGTTGCTCATGCTTTAGCTCTAATCTTGAACAGATAAGGATGTCATTGATAAAACAACCACAAACTTGTCCAAACATGGACGAAAAACATGGTTCACCAACGGGTGCATTGGTCAGCCCAAATAGCATGACAAGAAACTCAAAAGACCCATATCGAGTCAGATAGACGGTTTTGGGAATATCCATTCCCTGCACTCGTAACTAAAAATAATCAAAACTAAGATCAATCTTCGAAAATGCTGCGCTCTCCGCAGCTAGTCGAACAAGTCATAAATCCTCGATAGTGGATACCTGATTTGGGAAGTGACCTTGTTCAACTCACTAAAATCTATACATAATTGCATACTACTGTTTTTCTTCTCTACGATATGATAATGACTCTAGAAAATAAAACTCTGAGATAACAACTCATCTAGCTATGTCTGTAACTTCCTCATCTCAGCGGGTGTCATATGATAGGGTGCTCAGAATATCGGTACGGTACCTGCTGCAACTCGATGCAGGAAAACAACCTCTCTCACTGGAGGAAATCTCAGTATGTCCTGAAAGACATCCTGATACTCTGAGACAACTCTGGTCTCGCTCAAATCTACACCCCGATCTTGTATCATCACTACCTTGACGTATGCCAGAAATGACTCCACATTCTGGTTACCCTATGAGGTTGCTACTATCTATACAAATTAATTGAATACTCACAAGCTGGCTGCCTTTGCAAAACAGTCTATACTAACGTGGTAGGATGATAACGAATCCATACTAAGAATAACATCAAACATCGAACATTCGTAGGACGATCAAATTGACCACGGCCTCAGACTCATCTAAACTAACGACACATCTCCTATAGATACTCTCTAAGAGAGACACCTCACCTAAAGGAGTAGAAACTGATAACGGAACGCCTAAAGGTTGCGCTACGAGCTGATGTCTAATCATGATAGATAAAAGAATACGAAGCTTCTGAATCAACAAGATTTGAGCTGGAAACAAAATCACTAAGAAATCTCCGCTCGCACCATGATCACGCGATACAACTGCATAAACCTTACCGGTGGATGGCGATTGCTACGCTAATGGCGATGGAATATATGTGACTGTCTGTCCCTCAGGAATCTCCTGGATGGCATGAATCTGGCCTACTGGCCCCTCAATCCTCAAGACGGCTGGATGTGCCTCAAATCCTCTGCTACTTACCGTAACCGCGGCCCTGAGACTGCTGATTTTGACCTCTGTCATTCTGGCCTCCTGTTGGTGTACTGCAACAATTGTAACATGTACACCGAATTCTATGCTGCTGTGGCGCTCTCGAATCATGTTGTAGGTTGTGCTCTCTTCTTATGATGTCCTTGTTGCTGGCGGTAAAAATTCTTACCCCGCTGCTGGGACTCTCTAGATTCCGCAACTGGTCTATTGCTCTTATTATTGTCATGCTGGTCATGATTCTATAATTAACTACATGCATATCTCCCTGCTTTAATCAGACTAGTTCTACTGCTTGTCAAAGAAGCAAACAAAATTCTCCCAAATAAGCAGTATTCGCTGCTCTGGTGAAAATCTAAAGTCGGTGCCATCCTCCGGTGTCATCCTCCAGTGCTATCCTCTGGTGATATCCTGTACACTGAATACATCTAACTCTACTTTAGTACTGAATCGACGTTAAGAAATTTTCACATATTTCTTCTATTTATAGTCTGCACATAAATTCGGTGTGCCCCGAAATTATGATGCTATCAGTGTTTGATGTTTTTCTTATTCTTACAAAGCCAAGTCTATTGCTCTATGGCTCTATCAATAGCTGGTTGTGATGATGGTATAATCATTAGTATTGCCTCTTCAATAAGCACGACTGGTACAACTAGTAGTAGAACTCCAAAAATGTAATGTGACTCGTTACTCGCTCCTCGAGTGTTGTTAGTCTCTACTTCTGCGATCGCATTACAAAATTGATCAGATACTATGAAACCTGCTACGGCTCGGGTTAAATTGAATACTGTGAAACCTGCTACGGCTCGGGTTCTGCTTGCCCAGCTCACTGGATACAAGTTTTATCTTGACCGCATCCTCGTCCTGATATTTATAATATCAAGAGGAGAGCTTAATGGATACAGTAAATGAGTTCGCAAACATATGTACATAACATAACGTATCACATAGTATTCACGCAAATACTCTTCAATCAAAGTAAGGTAGTCATAAAAAAAATTGTAATTTTTGTATATACATTTATAACGTCCTCACTCATTCTAGGAATTCCAAGTGGACTCTATACATGAATCCTAAGAAACTCTATTCTAACTCTATGACATGACACAAGATGATCCTAAAGATGCTGGAACTAGAGCTTTAATACCAACTATGATGCCCCCGGGTTCATACAAGGTTGCAGCCCAAGGTAAAACCAAGGATGTCAAACCTACCATGCACCTATACTATGCAATTATATATTTCACCATCACATAAATATCCCTCTAGTGGAAACAAATAAGATAGTACATGTGTAAGCAGATATAAAAGAGATGAAGACAAGAAATAGAACACAAAAATATTTGATAAATCTCTAAATAATCAGGTCTCAATAGATATAAAAGAAAATATGTTCAACAATCTGAAATAAATAATCCAAAATCTCAACTACAAGAGTTAACTGAAAAGTACATAAGCTCTCTCAGCTCTTAAAATGTAATGCAAATCTAAACACAACTAGAAATATAAACTAAACATCTATGGAGCAGAACTATTAAACATATATGACGGTAACTATGCTAAAAATCCATCAACCAACGACTCTCCGAAACTCTGCTCCGCTGCCTGAAAAGAAGTGAAAACCATAGCGTTAGAGCGCTAGCAAGATCATCTCCATCCGCCCCTTGGGAAGGGCTACTAGGTATGATGGAGGCTCTACCTATAAATACATAGTCTACCTAGTTCATTTACCCTGTACTAAATTGTAGTTAATACTTAGAAACTCACAACACGAGACTAGTACGTCGAGCGAAATAATCCAAACAAGAAAATCCTCATGTATATACCATATGTCTCAAATTATGAATCACTAAATATTAACCCCAGAACTGAGAATAAATGAATACAAGAAAGATAATATAGGAAATACCACATCATACATCTCCAAAAATATCATATCAACTCCTCATACTACCCTTAGTGGGTAAAACAGATATTGACACACTCGTGTATCTAAGTTGTGAAATACTTTTACAATGGATCATATCGATAATGTTAATATTCACCTACACTTAGGTTATTTATCGTATCGTCCTTCTTTGGAATACTTCAACTAATCGCACCCCCGTGAGGACCGGTAAATAGATATGTCAGTTTATTGCACTCCCGTGCAGACTAATAACTGGGTATGTCAATTCATCGCACTCCCGTGTAGACAGGTAACTAAGTATAATAACTCATCGCATAACCATACAGACCGACAGTTAGGTATATCAACATCTGCACATCTTCGTGCGGACCGATAGATAGGTATATCAACATCTGCGCATCTCCATGCGAACCGATAGATATTTATATCAACCTCTGTGTATCTTCGTGTAGACCGATAGATAGGTATATCAACCTCTGTGTATCCCTATGTGGACCGATAAAGAAGTGCAGTTCATCTGCGGTCTCATTGCAGGACCCGACTAAAGCACTCGGAGTATAGTCCATCCGTAGTCTTATTGCGGGACCTGACTAACCCCACCCAACCGATCATAATTATAACATATATAATAATAGCCGTTACTCTTAAGAATGTAACCTATTTGGATACCCCAAATAATGTAATCATGCATATTCAATCCCCGTACATGTACTCCTCAAACTATGCGTGAATATCAGCTCATGTCTTGCACAAAAATACTCTACAAACGAACACACGAGCAAAAGATCCAATCTCACAAAAACCGACCTAATTAGTCGATCGACAACCTCATCGATTGACTGATATGGTCATTCACAAAACAACAGGGCAACCATGAGCCCGTCAGTCGACTAATGCTTGCCATCAGTTGATTGATGACCTCCCTTCAGTCGACTGATGACAACTTTAGACGACTGAACAGGTCGAAAATGTACAGTTTGTTCTTCTCTCGTGTTTTCTTTAAATACTTAGGTTTTTATCAGATTATATGAATAAAACTTGATTCCATTGTCATGTATACTTAACCAGGAGTTTGTTTAAATAAGATGAATCACATGAACACATAGATCTAGGGTTTAACATGCAAAACAACCTAATTCTTGTTTATTTTGACAATCTAAAGCATATAAACTATATTAAACTGTAATTAACTCTTTATAATAAAGCCTAATGATCATGATCATATCAATATCTTAGTTTCTAATTCGTTCTATTGTTCTTGAGATAAAATTTAATCATAAACATCACATGTAACATGTTTAACATTAGATTTAAACCCTAAACATAAAGTTAAACATATAAATCTCTTAAAAACATGGTTTTTATTTAAGAGAAAGGTTTGGACAGAGGTGATCTTGCCTTTGCACATGTACAAGCCTCTAAAAAGAATGGCAAGTGATTACCCCCTCGCCAAACACCGAAAATCCCGACTTTTCCTTGACGTTCTCCTCACTAACTCTCCCAAAAACTCACTTTAGGACTAGGGTTTGAGAGAGAGGAAGAGGGGATGTTAGGGTTTGAAACTCTAATATAAAGATAAAAATTTTCATGAAAACAAAGGTGTATATATATATATATATATACAAACCTGAAATAAACCCGTTTGACCCGAACCAGAAAACCTAGTCTGACTAGGTAAACCACCTTCGGTATTTTGGCTATAACTTTCTCATCCGACCTCAGAATAAGGTGATATAATATTTTTTAGAAAGATGTTGAAGAGTTTGAGTTTTACTAGATTCAAACTATATCAGTGTGTAAAATATATAAACTCGTAACTAGTCATTTTTCTAGATTTCTCTTTGTGCATGTTTTATGCATTTGCACTCATATAATCACAAATATACATTGAATTGATTTCAAATCAATTCCTATCATACTCAAACATCAAAATATGTTATTTTCACCATATAACATATTTATTTTTATTTTTTACATAATATTCAAATTTTTGGGGTTTTACACTCTATCTCTCACTCTTGATTCGTAGAGAAGTTTTTCTAAACTTATCTTCTAGCTTATTTATATTTTGATTCATATATACTTGTACTAGATTGATTTAAGTTTAGTTGTTTTGTTATTACTTATTGTTTACACACACCCACTTGAGATTAAAATATTTTCATACATAGTAAATTGGGGTTGTGAGTGTGTAACTTTGAGTATGAGCATAATTGAGTTCTCCTCCATTGTAGAGAACAAATCTTGTATTGAGCTTTCATTGTGAGATTCACTTTGTAATACACATGTATACCAAGAGGAGTGTGTGGTGAGAGGCGGGATCGATTCTAACAGGAGTGTCATTAGTAGTAAAGCCTAGGGAGAGGTTGTAAATCCGAGCACTTGAGGAAGGCGACACGGGCTAGAGACCAATACTTAGAGGGTGTAAAATGTGATTGTAAGAGTGTGAGTTGTGAAAGTTTTCGATGGGCTAGAAAAGCGATTGTGAGGTGTAAACATTTTGGGTGAACGTTGAAAACTTGTTGTGATAGTGGATTCTCTCCGGGAGTGGGGAGCAGAGACGTAGGTCGGAAGGACCGAACTCCGTGATCATTTTCTTGTGTTTGCATTATTCATTTGTCCACTATCGTGTTTATATTGTCTAATATCATTTCATGTTTATTTGCCCTTTATTACATATCCTTGCATATATCTTAATGAATATTATACTTGCTAGGATAATTAGTTAATAAGTTTTTAATTGGCATTAATATCGGATTAGATTAGTATTAACCCTATTCACCCCCTCTAGGGTGCTTTCAATTGGTATCAGAGCTGGGTGCTTTTTGATTTGTGGCTTAACCGCATTGAGTTAAAGATCCAAGCTTTCATATTGTTATTAATCTAGTTTTTAGAATTTTTTCATCTTGCTTGCATTATGGATATGAATGGTGCACCTAGTTTAGGCTATGATATTAATGTTGCTCCTTCGTTCAATGCTTTCCTCTATGCTCAATGGTATTTTAGTTTTAAAATATTTGTTATATCTAAAAATATTAAATTATGAGAAGTCATTGATCAAGCTTATGTTGTGCCCACCTTGGAGAAATTCAAGTGGAGCAAAAATGATAAAAAGATATTTACAATGAGCAAGATTGTGTTAAAATTTATGCTTAATGCTTTTGATTCATTAATTTCTAACTAGCTTACTCATTTTGATAGTGCTTACAAATTATGAAATTTTATAGAAGCACATTAAGGGAACTTGGAGGAGATTCAACACGTTTTAGTGGAATCGACTTCAAACAAGGATGGAGCATCATCATCATGCACACGGCCACTAGGCGATAGCCCAAGTGTGGTATGCGATTCGAAATCCGAAAGTAAACTATCCATTGATAAACTCGCATGTGCATATGATAGGTTAATGCATGCCTACACTAAGTTGCATACAAATTTTATTGACTTGAAAAGCAAGCATGTAGAACTTAAATCCGATCATGAGTTATTAGCATCTAAGTTTGATACTATTTTTAATGAAAATGTGATCCTGAAAGAAAATAATAAAAAATAAAAATTGGATCATATTGCATTGACTTAAAATGTTGCTAGTTTAACTTATGAGACAAATAATACCATATTAGAAGTAGAAACCACTAGAAATGTATTGACTTCATTTATAAATAAGGATGTTTTCTCTACTTCTAATATCAATGAAAATATGCCCAATAATGAGTTGAATCATGTTAAAGATCGCATATCATCTTTAGATTCAACCCTTAAAACATGCATTGCTAATAATGATAAGCTTATGAACTTGTGTGCAAAGTTCCATGTAAATTCTTCCAAGAAACCCACTCTCTATGCACACATGTATAACAAAATTTATAAGTATTCTATTTGCGACCGTAAAGGCCATTTTGCCAAATTTTGTTATAATGCCCAAAAGTTCACCAAGTTTAAAAATATTGATTCTTGTGCATCCATTCAAGCTTCATTACATCATACACATGTACACGCTTATAAAGTTCATCATAAAAATGCTCATGTGTATAAGTGTGATTATTGTGGTAGGTTTGGCCATTTGGCCAAATTTTGTTTTGATTTTTAAAGAGTTTCACATTTGCAAAAGAATTTTAAAAGACCATATTTATTTACAAATATTCCACGTGCACATCCACATGGTCAACAAAAATAAATGATTCTTGCACATATTGCAATCGAATGGGCCATTTGCGTGAATATTTCTATGACCGGACTCAGTGCACTAAATGCGCCCAAATGGGTTCATAACCCTAGGACTTTGAGCTTAAATGATAGGGATCATGTACCTAAATCCTTGGACACCAAAAGTATTTGGGTGCCAAAATATTTTTGATTGTTAAAATTAAAATTTTAGTGTTTTTATTTTTTTATTTTGAAAAACATATTTTTGAATATTTTGAAATTAAAAACAATCTTTTAAAGTTAATATTTTGTTTTTCATTATACATTACAAATTTTTATTGGCTTTATTTTTATGAGAGGTTTATGTTTGAGAAACCCCCCAGATTTATTAGGTATTTATTATCATATCATGTTTACCGGATGCTAAAAGCTTTGTATGTGTTGAAACAAGCTCAAAGAGCTTGATATGGTTGCCTCTCTTCTTTTCTTAAAAAAATAATTTTGGATAGTTTTATCCTAAGCACACTCTTTTTAACCTTTATGGATAAAACATATAAATGTTTTGACATTACAAGTTGCTTGATCACTTATTATTCAAAAATGATGATTTGTAGATTAAGCATGTTTTAATGTTATTAAGGTTTAGATTATGATTCATAGTTTCTTTTGACCATGATTTGAAATTATATATGTGATTTTATTTGATTGATTTATGATTTCATTTGATTGATTTGATTTTTATTTAAATTTCATGATTATCGTGATTATCATGGTTCTTATGATTTGTTTTCATTTAAAAATATTTTTCATGATAATATATCTATGCTTGCTCACATATGTTTGCCTTAGTATTTCATTGCATACATTCTATGAGGCATTTTGATAGGGGAGAGTTTTTTTTCCTATTTTGTTTATACTCACTAGGCTTATTTGTAGGGGAAGCTTTCGTTCTCTTCATTCTTATTTATTTTCCCCATTTTGATGTTGATAAAGGGGGAGAAACAAGTCTATATGAGTATATCTTGCTTTGGTTTAGGTTTATGCATGAAGATTTTACTTTTATATATTCATAATGGTTCATGCATATTTTATATACTCTTTATGTAGATTGTTTGTCATCATCAAAAAGGGGGAGATTGTTAGTCTCATGGTTATGAGCCTACTCCCTAATCTTGTTTTGATAATTATATAAAATTTCTAATATTGTGCATCGAGTACTTGCATTTATTTTATTAGGTAATCTACACAAATATCTTAGTTGGAGGTTAGATAGAATCGAGCATTCACGATCATATCCATTAGAGGGTGGAAAGAATAGTGGAGTGAAGCAATACATTTCACGTTAAGATCTAAGATCAAGCTTTATCTACAAAATTTATCAAGACGATCTCAATTGAAGATCAAGATTTCTTGGGTAAATTAGTTTAGGTGTTATATTATATGTGTTTAATACTTCAAGCTCAATATCATATACACACACAATTTATTGGTTTATCCGTTTTTTGGTTTATCCACAAACAAAGTTTTTACATGTAATAGATATATATTCATATACATACATATTTGTTTTCATGTGGATAAGTTGTTTTGGTATTATAGATATGAAACAATAGTTATATTCATATACACTTTCATATGTTTCATATTCTATTGTATTTAGAACAATATTATATTTTTGGACTATAGACTTAATAATAACATTTCATATCTTTTATTAAGTCTATAAGCCATACACAAGTTTTCATAACTTATTTTAAGTCAAAAGTTAAAAAAACCAAGTGTTTTACATATACACGTATTTGAGTGTTTTTTGCAAAATAATGACTTTTCACAATTGGGAGATGCAAAATAAAAGATTCTTTTTATAACATGTTTATTTTCATGTTTATAATCATTTCCCAAAGTTTTATATTTTTTTAGAATTTATTTGCTATTTTTTAGGCACTTTAAAAATCAAATTTCATACATGAACAGTACTTGTGCATGTTCATAAGTCAACTTATGATCTGCTCTGGAATCTGCAAAAATTATCTACTGAGTCCACTTATCAACCAGGCATGTCGACTTATATATAGTAAGTCGACTTATGCATTTTCGTAAGTCGACTTATATGATCTTTTCAGCCTCTAACAGCTAATTATAAGTCAACTTAATTCACTGTAGCAAGTCAACTTATAACACTGTAACAGCTAGTTTTCCAGAATGCATAGTTTTCAGGTTTTTTTGTCTTTTTGCTTGGTTTTCTTGGTTTTTGGGGTTTGTCTTGTAATTCTATAAATAACCCATACCTCATAACTTCTGAGTGATTTAAGAAAAATGAAAATTAAGTTTTTGGGCAAGTTTGTTTAAAGTTTTCAAGTTTAGTTTTTGTGAAGATAGTTTCACAAGAGGAGGAGATCATTCCTTTGATGTTTGGGCTTTCAATCTCTATCTCTCTCACTCTTGATTCGTAGAAAAGTTTTTCTAAACTTATCTTCTAGCTTATTTATATTTTGATTCATATATACTTGTGTTAGATTGATTTAAGTTTAGTTGTTTTGTTATTACTCATTGTTTACACACACCCACTTGAGCTTAAAATATTTTCATACATAGTATATTAGGGTTGTGAGTGTGTAACTTTGAGCGCAGACTTAATTGAGTTCTCATCCATTATAGAGAACAAACCTTGTATTGAGCTTTCATTGTGAGATTCACTTTGTAATACACTTGTACACCGAGAGAAGTGTGTGGTGAGAGACGGGGTCGATTCCAACAGGAGTGGTGTCGGTAGTAAAGCCTAGGGAGAGGTTGTAAATCCGAGCACTTGAGGAAGGCGACACAGGCTAGAGACCAACACTTAGATGGTATAAAGTGTGATTGCAAGAGTGTGAGTTGTGAAAGTTTTTGGTGAGCTAAAAAACCGATTGTAAGGTGTAAACATTTTGGGTGAATGTTAAAAACCCGTTGTGATAGTCGATTCTCCCCGGGAGTGGAGAGTGGAGACATAGGTCGGAAGGACCGAACTTTATGATCAATTTCTTGTGTTTGCATTGTTCATTTGTCCACTATCGTGTTTATATTGTCTAATATCATTTCATGTTTATTTTCCCTTTATTACATATCTTTGCATATATCTTGTTTAATATCATACTTGCTAGGATAATAATTAGTTAATAAGTTTTTAATTGGCATTAATATCGGTTTAGATTAGCATTAACCCTATTCACTCCACCTCTTGGGTGCTTTCATAAATTGCATCGAATGCTAATGTGTTCGCAGTTGTATTTATTTAAACTTTTTTGAATTCAAATTATCCATTTCAAGTGTTATTAGATTTGAACTCAAATTCTCGATATTTGATAAATGTTCATGAATATTCATGAATATTTATTAAATATTAAAATATATTCATTTTATTTAAAATTTAATTTTTTATTTAGTATTTAAATTTATAATCAGACATTATTTCTTTATAATTGTGATGTATATATATTTAATTCAATTATTTCCTTAGAGAGCTAGTTGAAGACACTTTTTACTCTTTCAAACTTAGTATACAGAACTCTAGAGAAAAATATAAGTTGGTTTTGATTTTGCTAATAAAGTTTCAAAAAGGTTCGTTTACTTTTTTTTAACTCTCCTGTCAATAATCATCCTATCTGTTCGTTTATTTCCTAAAAACCAAGAAATGGAAATAAAAAAGGTGGAAATCTCAAAATAATCCATTTCTTCCATTTCCATCCCTAAAACTCACCCACAACATCCAATAAAATATTATTTTCATCCAACAACTCATCCACATCATCTAATAAAATATTATTTTCATCTAACCACTCATCCACCACATCTAATAAAATATTATTTTCATCCAAACATCACTCAACTCATCTCTTTTTATCATTTCAAATCACTCACATCATCGAATAAAATAATATAACAATTCACCTCATCTCATTAATATTTTATTTCTTCCATTTCATCCTAAAAAGTTATGAAAACACTTTTCTTAATCTTTCTTCACATCACCCAATAATACAATGACAACTCATCTCATGTCATTTCATTTCTTATTTTTAAGAATGAACCGAACAAAAGAAAACAAGAAAACTACAGGAAATAGGTTTTTTATAATTCATTTCCTTATTTTTTTGGCCAACCGAACAACATCAAAACTAGTTTTCTTAAAAAATCACTCACATCATCCAATAATAATGTGACAACTCATCTCATTTCATCTCTATTTCTTTGATTTTCTTTTTTTTAGCAAACCAAACACTCCCAAAACAATTTTTTTTAGAAATAGTTTTCCATTTCTTTGATTTCCCACTTTTTTTTAGACAAACGAACAGGCCCTAAAGGTACTCAAAATAACTCGAGCTAAATGAAAGGTGGACAGGGAGATGGCTGGAAACAGTTAAGCTAGGATAGCTTGCAGGAATAGGTTTAGGGTTGGTGGGATCAGAGTTTTTCTTTTTTACTGATGAACAGAGACACCGAATCCCTACGTACTTATTCCTGTCCCTCAGCTTTCCGGAATAAGTGATGGAGTCATGAGTTGCTGCAATCCTGCAATCGTGACCCGCAAGCATGCAATTATTATAATTAATTAAATCCCATTGGAATAACTCACGGTCAATACAAAGTGCAACTACCCGTTAACTGTTGACGTACGTGTATACTTTGTAGGCGAGTATGAGAAATAATCTTTACGGTCATGATTTTAGGGCTCGTTTGGTTGGTTTTCCTAAAATCAAAGAAATGTAAATGGGTACAAGAAAATCAATAAAATAATATTTTATCTATTTCCATCTCTAAAACTCACCCATAACATCCAATAAAATATTATTTTTATCCTCCAACTCATATCATTTCATCACTTTTCTTACCTTTAAAAATAAACCAAACACAAGAAATGTCACATCATCCAACTCATCACATCTCATCTTATCTCATTTTTAAAAATCACACACATCATCCAATAATATTGTGACAACTCATCTCATCTCATTAAACCTTCCTTTCCATCCATTTCCTCAAAAAAGAAAAAAAAGAAAAAAAGAAATTGATTTCCTTAAGTATGTGTCACATCATCCAATAATATACCTCCAACTCATCTCATCTCATCTATTTTCTTATTTTTAAAAATGAACCAAACACAAACAACCTCAAAACATCATCCAATAATATACTCCAATTCATTTCCTTATTTTTTTTAACCAACCAAACAACCTCAAAACATTTTTCTTTAAAAAATCACTCACATCATCCAATAATAAGGTGACAACTCATCTCATCTCATCTCCTATTATATAATTTCCTTCTTTTTTAACCAACCAAACAACCTCAAAACAATTATTATAAGAAATAGGTTTCCTATTCTTTGATTTCCCAAATTTTTGCGAAACGAATAGCCTTCTGAGGACTTGCGTGATACATGTTGACTTCTATACAATTCAATAAAGTTTGGACATATGTAATGAAGGATATAATAGGAATGACTTCTAATTTTGTAGCTAATTCTGCTTGAGATCCAGCGGAAGTCTTTTTTTTAGATGACATGTTAGGAAAATTTAAGAGATTTTGTTAGATGACATCAGAGGAGTTGAGCGTGTGAGGTAGATCACTTATGTTAATTCGTAATTAACAAAAAAGAAAAAGAAAAATATTTAGTGCTAAGAGTATTGATAGTAAACTTATTAAAAACTGATCCCAGTATGATTGCAAACATGTGGAGGTTATAATTACTTTATGTTGGTTGATTGTTGGGGAATTTGGCAGATTCTAGTCTTTCTTCACAAGAGTTTTGCTTGTATATAAAGGTAAAGTTCACAAAACACCTCTAAACTTTTTAAGATATCATGAACAGCCCTGAACTTTCAAAATTATACCTCTTGAACTATTGAAAATTCTCATAACCCGAATTAAATAATATCACCAAAGGCCTAAAATGTAATTTGGATTAAAGGGATGATGAAACTTTTAGGCTAAATTTCACCAACCACCATGAATTTTGGGGGATTTTGCACAAAACCTATGGAGCTTTTATAAATCAGAGAAACCCTTGAAACTATAAAACTTATAGTAAAAGTCCGTGAATTATTAAAAAGCACTTATATGTAGAGTAAAAAAGACAAAACTTATTACTCGGTTCAAAAGTTAAAAAAAAAAGTGGTTGTGCTTTCACGTTCAGACCCATCCTTGTTCTAAAACACTTGTAGAGAGTAAAAAGGTCTATTCTAGAACTAGAGTATTGGGGGGTGTTTGGTTACATTTCTATAAATTATAGGAAATGTTTTCCACCCAAAATTTTATTTCCTTGTATTTCTTAAAAAAATTATAGGAAAAGTTTTGAGAAGTTAAAAAGTACAAATTTTCTTATTTTTTGTATTTTGCTTGTTTGGTTCAAAACAAAAAATAACTCATAACTTTTGGGAAAATAGCAACATTTCTTATAATTTATAGAAATGTAACCAAACAACCCCAACTATATAGAAAAGTGAGAACTTTATAGAAATGTGTTAATGAGTTTTATTATTTAAATAATGAATGCGTCAGATTTCCAAGAGATTTCCGCCCATTTTTGAAGGAAATCAATTTCTATAAAATTT
>BQKN01000671.1:184363-218296 GCA_022839385.1 Asparagus kiusianus | reverse complement strand
TATATATATATATATATATAAACCCGTTTGACCCGAACCAGAAAACCTAGTTTGAATAGAAAAATAACCTTTGGTATTTTGGCTGTCACTTTCTCATCCGATCTCGGAATGAGGTGATTTAATATTTTTTGGAAATCTGTTGAAGAGATCTACAACTTTGGTCTTTTGAGTTTTTTCAGATTCAAACTGTATCAGTGTGTAAAATATATAAACTCTTAACTGGTCATTTTTCCATATTTCTCTTCGTGCATGTTTTGTGCCTTTGCGCTCATATATTCACAAATATACATTGAATTGATCTCAAATCAATTCCTATCATATTCAAACATCAAAATATATTATCTTTTCATTATATAACATATTTATTATTATTTTTCACATAATATTTAAAATTTTAGGGGTTTACATTCTTCCTCCTTAAAAAGAATTTCGTCTCCGAAATTCCGCAATCGTATCCTAGAGTTTAATAATATTAGTAAAACACATTGAGGGGATAATCTAGACAAAAAACCCTCATATACACATCTCGCACCATTAATCTCTAGATATAAAATATAAAAATATTTACACTTAACAATCTAGAATGCCAATATTCCCACTTAACCCCTAACTAGACGGAAATAGTACGTCGGGCGAAAAATCCAAACAAGGAACCCCCCATATATATACCATGTGTTCCGAATGATTAGGAGTTACGTGTCAATACCTCCATTCTAGTGTTAAGTATGAATATAACCATATAAACAATCCAAAAATATCAATCAAAATCAATCAACCCACCTGCTCAAACAGGTGCGAGTAGTCGCGATGCATAACATATTCGCGCCCCCGAAAATCATCATTGATATCTATACTTAACGGTCTAAAATGAAAATACTCCTAGTTAACCCCTAACTAAACAAAATAAGTACGTCGGGCAAAAAATCTAAACAAGAAACCCTCCATATATATACCGTGTGTTCTGAATACTTAGGAGCTAAGTGCTAGTTTCATCATTCTAGCGTCCAGTATAAACATGACCATACGAGTAACCATAAATCATAAACAAATCATACTGAATTTTTAATTTACCTGTTCAAACATGTGTGGGTAGTCGTGACGCATATCCTCCTCGTGCTCCCATGAAGTTTCCTCAGTTCCTCTCCGGTTCCACTGAACTTTAACTAAGAGTATCACCTTATTTCTAAACTTCTTGTCCTCCTTGGTAGGAATGCATACCGGAATCTCAATCATAGTCAAATCACCATGAATCTCGGCTTCCAGTGCGTCCAACACTCGGTTGTCCTCCTCGTCGTGTAGATGCTTCTTAAGCATAGAAACATGGAAAACATCGTGTATGCTCGACATCAAGAACGGACCAATGTACCTCAGGGCAAGCTTGCCCCGTCTACCAAAACGTTGTGCACCCTTCATTGGTAATATTTTTAACAAAACATAATCCCCGACCTGGAATTCTAATGGCTATTGCCTCCGGTCTGCATAACTTTTTTGACGACTTTGTGCTGCAAGAATGCGCTCTCGAATGACTGCTGTCTTCTCTGTAGTCTGTCTAACAAGCTCTGGTCCAAACAATAGAATATCTTCTGGTTCTGCCCAACAAATAGGTGATCTACAAGGCCTCCCATACAATACTTCATACGGTGCCATGCCAATCTTCCCTTTATAGCTATTATTATAGGCAAACTCAATTAATAGGATGTGGTCCTCCCAACTACCCTGAAAATCAATAACACACGCCCTCAACATGTCCTCCAATATCTGGTTCACTCTCTCCGTCTGTCCATCAGTCTATGGGTAAATACACTAGAGTAAGATAACTGACTACCGAAAGAGTTCTGGAAGCTTCTCCAGAAATATGCTGACTTCATCAACCGATCCACTATTACCCAAACTGAATCGTTCTCCTTCTTCAATCTCGACAATCCTACAATAAAGTCCATAAAAATATCTACTCATTTCATTTCCGGAATGGGTAAAGGCTGTAGGGTTCCTACTGGCCTCTGATGTTCTACCTTCACTTGCTGGTAGGTGAAACACTTACCACATACTCCACAATCTCACCATGTATGCCACTCCACCAAAAGTGTCTCTTCAGGTCCTTGTACATTTTCCTTGTGTTTGGATGCACTATGTATCTAGTATGATGCGCCTCATTGAATAAGTTCCTTCTTTAGTTGTGAATTTTCCAGCATCACTAGTCGGCCTTTTATTCAAATTCCTCCATCTGCTCCAATGGTCCAATCAACCTTGGGCTCTTTAGAAATCTCCCCCTTTCGGGTTTAAATCCAAGTGTCCTCTAGCTGAGCTTTAACCACTTTATCACTCCAAGATAGTTGCACGAACAAAGCTCCAAAAAATACGCTATTCCTGCCTATCTCTGGTCTAAAGTTGAACTGGTTAAGTGTGTCTTAATACAATGAACACTTCAAAGCCGAAATCCAATGATAACGATTCCTGCTCAAAGAGTCTGTTACGACGTTCGCCTTCTCTAGATAGTACTGAATCACAAACTCGTAATCCTTAATAAATTCAAGCCATCTCTGCTATCTCTGATTTATCACTTTTTGAGAGAAGAGATACTTCAAACTATGATGATCTGTGAATAGCTTGAATTACACTCTATATAGGTAATGTCTTCATGTCTTCAGTGCAAAAACTACCGCAGCTAGTTCCAAGTCACGTGTAAGATAATTTTACTCATGCGTCCTCAACTAACATGAAATATATGCTACCACTCTCTGGGTCTACATCAAAACACCTCCTAGACCCACTAACGATGCATCCGTGTAGACGACAAATGTCTTATCATTGATCGGGATGGTCAAAACTGGTGTTGTAGTTAACTTAGCCTTCAAAGTCTTAAAGGCCTCATGGCACTCCGTGCCCCAAACAAAAGGTACAACCTTCATCATAAGGCATGTAAGTGGTGTGGCTATCTTCGAGAAGTTCTGAATGAACTTCCTGTAATAGCCGGCGAAACCCAAAAAGCTACGAATTTCTGTGACTGTCGTCGGCGGCTCCTAATCAAGTACGGTCGCAACCTTAGCTGGATCCACTGTAATACCCTCTCTGCCGATGACGTGGCCTAGAAATTTAACCTCAGATAGCCAAAAGTTGCACTTGCTGAATTTAGCATATAGCCGATGCACCCGCAAAATCTGTAATGCTAGTCGAAGATGCTGCTCGTGCTCTGCCTCTGATCTCGAATATATAAGGATGTTGTCGATAAATACTATCATGAACTAGTCCAAATATGGATGGAAAACCTGGTTCATCAAGTCCATGAATACCGCGAGTGTATTGGTCAGCCCAAACAGCATGATAAGAAACTCGAAGGACCCATAATGAGTCAGAAAGGCGGTCTTGGGAATATCTATCTCCCGAAACCACAATTGATGATAGCCAGAATGAAGATCAATCTTCTAGAAGTGCTGCGCTCCCTACAGCTAGTCGAACAAGTCATCAATCCTCGATAATGGATACCTATTCCGGATAATTACCTTGTTCAACTCCCGATAATCTATACAAAGATGCATACTGCCGTCCTTCTTCTTCACGAAAAGGACCGGTGCTCCCCACAGAGAATGACTCCAGCGAATAAAACCCTAAGACAACAACTTGTCCAACTGAGTCTGTAGCTCCCTCATCTTAGCAAGTGCCATATGATAGGGAGCTTGAGATATCAATATTGTGCCTGGCTGCAACTCGATGCAGAACTCAACCTCTCACAAAGGAGGTAGCCCCGGTATGTCCTGAAAGACATCCTGAAAATCTGAGATGACTCTAGTCTCACACAACTCAGCACTCCGATCTCTCAGCATCACCTCGTCAATATATGCCAGAAATGACTTTGAAAACTGGTTACCCTGTGAAGTCGCTACAATCAACTCAGACCCATCGGACGCTCACAAACTAACTGTTTTTGCAAAACAGTCGATGCTAATGTTGTAGGGTGATAACCAATCCATACCAAGAATGACGTCGAAATCCGACATCCACAAAATGATTAGATCTATAATAAACTCGGAGTCATCTAAGCTGTTGACATATCTCTTACAGACGCTCCCTAATAGAGATACCTCCCCTAAAGGAGTAGAAACAGATAGCGGTAC
Source organism: Asparagus kiusianus (assembly GCA_022839385.1). Lineage (NCBI taxonomy): Eukaryota > Viridiplantae > Streptophyta > Magnoliopsida > Asparagales > Asparagaceae > Asparagus > Asparagus kiusianus. Next base: position 214,184 of record BQKN01000671.1, on the reverse strand, counting down.
ATCTATAGGATGTGTGACTAACTGAAGTCTATCCATAAAGGTATGAGATATAAAAGAATGGGAAGCTCTAGAATCGAACATGATCCGAACTGGAAAATAGTTTACTAAGAAAGTATATTCTACTATAGCTCTGCTCGTACCGTGATCACGTGGTACAACTGCATAGACTCTGCCTGTGGCTGGCGACTGCTGAACTGCTGGCGGTGGAAATATGAGACTATCTATCACTCAAGAATCTCCTGAATGACACGAATCTGGCCTACTGGCCCTTCAATTCTAGAAATGGTTGGCAATGTCTCAATCATTTGCTACTGGACGTAACAACGACCCTGCGACTACTGACCCTGACCACGGTTCTGCTGCTGACCGTGTCCTAGTCTCTGCTACTGGCGTTAAAAATTCTTGCCACGATGTTGGGGTCTTCTAAGTCTTGCAAATGGTTTCTTATCCTTATCCTTGTCTCCGGACAGTCCTGTTTCCATAATTAACTATCGGTATGTCTTCCTGCTCTAATCGGGCTAGTTCTAGCTGCTTATCGAAGTAGTAGGTGAAATCCTCCTGTGAAATGGACATTCACTGCTTTGGCATAAACTGAAGTCGGTGCTATCCTCCGATGATATCCTTTATGCTGAATACATCTAACTTTTGCTTTTGTACTGAGTCGACGTTAAGAAATTTTCACATATTCCTTCCATTTATAGGCTGCACATGAATCCGGTGTGCCCTGAAACTATGGTGCTCTCAGTATCTCATATTTTTCTTATTTTTACAGAGCTAATCCTCCTGCTCTATGGCTCTATCAACAGTTGGTTGTGGCGATGGTGAAATCATCGGTATTACATCTCCAATAGGTACGACTGGTACAACTGGTGGTAGAACTTCAGAAAGTAAAATATGGCTCGTTACTCGCTCATCGAGTGTGCTAGTCTATGTTTCTGTAATCGGCGTTACTAAGTCGATCAGATATTGTGGAGCCTACTACAGCTTGGGCTCTGCTTGCCCAGCTCTCCGGGTACAAGTTTTACCTTGACCACGTCCTCATCCTAATATTTATAATATCAAGAGGAGAGCTTAATTGACACAGTAAATGAGGTTGCAAACATATATATATATATATATATATATATATATATATATATAACATATCATAATAAGTATTCACGCAAATACTTTTCAATCAAAGTAAGATAGTCATAAAAAATTTATAATTTTCGAACATATGTGTATAACGTCCTCACTCTTTCTAGGAATTCCTAGCGGACTCTATACATGAATCCTAAGAAACACTATTCTAGCTTCACTATTTGACACAGGATGATCCTAAGGATACTGGAACTAGAGCTCTGATACAAACTGTGATGCCCTTGTTTTCACACATGGCTACAGTCCAAGGTGAACGCAGAGATGTTAAACCTGCCATGCATCCATACTATGCAATAACATGTTTTACCAATCATATTAATATCCTCTAGTAAAAAACAAATAAAAGCGTAAGTATAAAATAGACAAAGAAATGGAACAACGACAATAGACATGATAAAGAAAGAAAGATATCTCATAAATTAAGGTCATGTCTCGGCTATAAATAAACTAAAATATATCTGGAGTCTGAAATAACATAAGATGTCTCCATGAATCAAAATAGAAAATCATACTAAGGCACACTGCCTTTACAATATCAGATAAACTCTAGGATCTGAACAAAATATAAAACTACGGTGGAGCCTCTTATAAATCTCATGTAACGGCGACTATATAAGAACTCCGTCATCCTGCTACTCTCCGGTACTACGAATTACCTGAAAGAATATTAGAAGAAAAAGAGCAAAAACAAGAGCGTCAGAGCGCTATAGCAAGATCACCTCCATTCGCCCCATGAGAAGGGCTACTAGATGTAGTGGAGGCTCTATCTATTAAGCATAGTTTACCTAGATTATTTTTCCCTGTATCTAATAGAATATTTAGACACCTACAATACGAGATGTAGTACGTCGAGCGAAATAATCCAAACAAGGAAACCCTCATGTATATACCATATGTCCCAAATTGTAAACATCTAAACATTAATACTGAACTAAAGATAAACAATCTAAATGAAATTAATAGTTAGAAATCCACAACACGAGATTGATACGTCGAGCGAAATAATCCAAACAAGAAAACCCTCATGTATATAATGTATATACCATATGTCTTAAATTGTGAATCGCTAATTATTGATCCCAACTAAGAAAATAAAGAAAAAGCAGTAAAAGAAAGTAAAGACATCAACATATCATATTCATAATATCTTCCACTGTCACTGGGAAGATAGAATGAATATCGGCATAAAAAAAATGCAAAGTACTCTGGGTCATATATTTGCAGTGAGTCAAAAACATAACTGACATCCGCCAACGACTTGGGCTATCATTTAACTATCTCAATCTAACTCTGTACAAGATTATGATTCATCGCATCATCATGCGGGATGGACTACCCGGTCGGTATCCTAACAGTGTACACGGCTCATTAGTCTCATCGCATCTTTATACGTAACATGAGTGTGGGACGAACTACCAAGTAGGCATCCTAGAAATACGACTCACAAGCCTCATCGCACCCTAGTGCGGGATGGACTGCTAGATAAAGCATCCTAAATCCGACTCAATGGCCTGTATTAATGGACTATCAACGCACTATCCCCGTAATACTGAACTGAGCTCATCAACGATATCCAGAAGGTGTGTGTATAATATGTACGAAACTCTTTCTCAAAGTGATCGGGTCAAAAACCATCATAATTCCTTTCAGCATACCCAAGTGTGTGCTACTACAGTATTCGTGAATTTTTGTATAAAGAAGTGCGGATTGAAACCCGCAAACATATCTCAAACAGATGCAAAACAAAAATTCAGGCAACAGCCTTAGTAGTCGACTACTAGCCTTAGTAGTCGACTACACTGAGTCCATCCAGACTCTATAATAACATATATCTGTATAGTAGTCGACTATTAAGAACATTAGTCGACTACTCTGCAAACACACAGTTTCTATTATACTCAACTAGGCACGAGTAGCTGACTACTAAGCTTAGTACTCGACTACTCTGTCAAGACACACATTCTTTCGTGCACAAACAGTGCTTATGTTAATTGTATATATCATGATGTTAAAACAAGATTTTATACTTGGCATATATAACAAGAATTATCTGAATCATCAAATTAAATTATTATATCTTCCAAATTTGGGTTTAACATCCTAATTAAACAATTTCTTCAATTATCTCGTATGTAAACAAAGTGATTATCAACACATGATAAAAATTACTCATGAACAGAGGTAAAATTTATTTAAACATGTTTATCTTACTTAGGTATCACAAACCTAGGGTTTAAGCATGATTAATTAACATGAAAACTCAAAGAAACCTTCACATAATATATCAATTATTTCAAATCAGCATATTTGTAGTTTTTGAAGAATATAGTATTAGTAAATTGAGTATATCTTTCTCTAGAAAAAACAATTTTTAAGAATAGTTTTCTGTTTTAGAAACTAAATCCAAATAGCTATCATTTGGCACTAGTTTGGTTCAGTTTGGAGTTTATATGATATCTCAATTTTCTAGTTAAATGTTATACATGTGCAATAGTTTTCTGCAGAATATGTCATTAGTAAACTAAGTATATCTTTCCCTATTAAAACTCTTTCTTAGAATAGTTTTCCGTTTTGAAAAATAAGTTCACATAGCTTTCATTTGACACTGGTTTTGTTCAGTTTGGAGTTTATATAATATCTCAAATTTCCACTTAAATGTTATACACGTGCAGCAGTTTTCTAAAATCTATGATGAAAACAAAAACTAAACCTCTTTATAATTCAATTAGACAACAAATTAGGGTTAACACATGACTTAAACATAATTATAATACCAAGAGGAGAGCTTCACAAACATACATAATATAACATATAACAGTAGGAAAATAGTATCATATATCATTCACGCAATTACTTTTCAACCAAAGTAAGATAGTCATAAAATTTTTTTCGTTAATTTCAGAATATACGTATATAACATCCTCACTCATTATAGGAATCCTAGCGGACTCTATAAATAATTCCTAAGAAACTCTATCCTAGCTCCACAACTCGATATAAGAAAGATCCTAAGGATGCTGGAACTAAAGCTCTGATACCAACTGTGACGTCCCTGTTTTCACACATGACTGTAGTCCAAGGTGAATCCAGAGATGTCAAACCTGCCATGCACCCACACTATACAATAACACGTTTCACCAGTCATAGTAATATCGTCTAGTGGAATCAAAAAGAAGTGTAGGTCCAAAACAGGAAAAATAAGGTAAATAAATACAATAGACATGGTATAGAAGGATAAATATCATTAATGAAACTATGTCTCCAATGAATATAACTATAAACACTTGATCTCTGAAATGACGTAAAATATCTCGACATGAATCAACCGGAAATGTAACTAAGGCTCATAGCCTTTACAAAATAAAATACAACTTAAATAACTGAATGGAAACATAAATCAACTATGGAGCCTCTAGTGATAACTCATACAATAGCGACTATGCAAGAACTCCATCATCCTGCAGCTCTTCGAAAATTTGAGCTACCTGAAAAGAAATTTTAAAACAAAAAGAACAACAACAAGAGTGTCAGAGTGCTACAGCAAGATCACATCCATCTGTCCCAATGGGAATGGCTCCTAGATGAAGTGGAGGCTCTACCTATTAAGTATAGTCTACCTAGATCATTTTCCCCATATCTAATGGAGTTAATATTTAGACACCTATAAGACAAGACGTAGTTCGTCGAGTGAAATAATCCAAACAAGGAAACCCTTATGTATATACCATATGTCTTAAATTGTAGACGCCTAAATATTAACACCGAACTAGAGATAAATAATCTAAATGAAATAATTAGGAACCCACAACACAAGACTGGTACGTCGAGCGAAATAATCCAAAAAAGGAAACCCTCATGTATATACCAAATGTCTCAAAGTGTGAATCGCTAATCATTGATCCCAACCTAAGAATAAAATAAAGCAATACAGAAAGCTAAGACATTCATAATATTTTATTTATATTATCTTCACTATCACGGGGAAGATAAGAAAAATATTAGCATATAACATCGCGTACTTTCAAGGGCAAAGTACCTCGGTCATATATCTCAGCAATGAGTCATATACATAACTAGCGTCCGCCAAAGACTCAGGCTATCAACAATCGTCTTAATACAAATACTTACAAGATTCTGATTCATCGCATCATCATGCGGGACGGACTACCCGATCGGTATCCTAATAGTGTACACGGCTTATTTGTCTCATCGCATCTTTGTACGTAACACGAGTGCGAGACGGACTACCAAGTAGGCATCCTAGAAATACGGCTCACAAGCCTCATCGCACCTTAGTGCGGGACGGACTGCTAGATAAAACATCCTAAACCCGACTCAATAGCCTGTACTAATGGTATATTAACGTACTACTCCACGTAGTACTGAGCGATGCTCATCAACGATATCTGTTCGCGGGAAAAATCGTAGCTTTCTTCATTGATTCCATTGCACACTCTTGTAATAGTTTATCGATTACAAAGATCCGGTCTTTTTATAAGATCCGGTTACAATGAGATCACAAAAAGAAATAAAAATTACAACTTTCTCCTTTTGCCGAACAAATCACGAGCTCTTGTTTTGCGGTTGCTCGCTTGCGTGGGTTCTTCGCCTGCGCCGGGGTTTATCCGTAGACTACCGCGCGATCTAGATCCGGTAAGATCTACACGATTTGACGGGTGCTATTTCATGAAGGAAATAACAGCCGGGGGGTACTATTTCACCAAAGAAATAGTAGCCTTTAGTTCTCGGGATCGAAGGCCAAGCTTTGATCCGGAGTATTACCTCGTGTAGATCTCAGATCTGATTTTCTCTCTCGAACTCCTGCCTTTTGTGACGTGGATGCTCGCCAAGAACCAGATCTGAATGTCCAAGTCTTCAAGTCTTCAAAACTCCAAAGTAAGATCTCAATTCGGCAGAGTTTCGGCTCCAAAAGTTCCAACCTCTGAAAAATAAACCAAGGGGGTCTATTTATAGGCTCTCAGATCTGTGCCTTGGCACAGATCTGGGTCGGCCAAAGGTGGCCGGCCACCCATGGGTGGCTCGGCTGCCGAGCCACCATGGGGTGGCTCGGCCATGACGGAGCCACCTTGGGGTGGCTCGGCCGCCGAGCCACCCATGGGTGGCTCGGCCATGACGGAGCCACCTTGGGGTGGCTCGGCCTCCGAGCCACACTAGGGTGGCTCGGCGGCTATCGAGCCACCATGGGGTGGCTCGGCCACCCCATGGTGGCTCGGCTTTGGCCGAGCCACCTGGGTGGTTCGGCTTTGGCCGAGTCGCCCGGGTGTGGCGCCGTTGTGTCCGTTATCCGGTTCCACGCTTCGTTGTTGATCTGGACTTTGATTTGGTAGTCTGGATCCTGATTTGGCAGTAAATCCACCTTGGTGTTTGAGTTCGAATCCGTTCTATGGTTGGATGACTCGTTGACTCCCCGAACCGCTGGCATGATTCCGCATGCGAATGGATGCATTCCGTTGCTTGCGTGCGATTCATTGACCTCGTCGCCTCGTTAATCTGCTTCGTTGCGTGTCACTTGGCTTCGGTGTTGTGGACTGACGCTCGTGTTTATATACGTCACCCGATGGTCGGTTTGTCGAATCGGCGTCATCTAGCTGTGTTAAGGGACCTATAGGCAGTTTTATATGCCTACAAATACCCCCTCCAAAGTATTTCAGCCTCGTTCTTTTATAGAAGAGTCTGGAATACTTTGGATATGATTGTCCCATCCTTCAATCGGTAACAACAGGATATTTGGAATGGCTTCTGTTCTTGATTCCTTCAGTCCTCCTGGCTATTCGGTGCTTTGTCGAATGTCTGTAAGGGTTCCGGTGCTGCATTTATTGTCTGACCGTCTGTCGGAATTTGGAACTTGAAGTCGATTCTCGATTTCCTGGCTTTTTAGCTCGAGTTGGCTGTTTCAACATGGAACTGACCATCGATTGTTGGTGTTGAATCTTCATTTACAACGCGTTGTCCGACGTTTGAGCTTCATTGCGACGCGTTGTCTGGCGTCTGACACAGTTTATACTCGTACGTTTTCTGGAGTATACACAGTTTAAGCTCTTAAGGAATTGGAGCGTGGCAGATATTTAAGTCACGAGACCAATCCATAGAATTGATGCGTTAATGACTCGTATTTATAGAATTTTTGGCAAATTCTCAGCCATCAACGGGTTTGATGAGCCTTTATCGACTACCGTTTTAGTCGGGCTAGCATGCGGATTGTTTAAGTCCGTTCCGCATGTGACGTTAAGCTAAAAGAGTTAACCCTTTTAGTGCTACGATATTGAATACGTAGACTTCATCTTTCTCCTGTGAAAAGACTAATCAGCAACGTGTATGAGACGTTGACTTAGGATTTTTGGCAAATTCTCAGCCTTCAACGGATTTGACATGCTCTTACCGATTACCGTTTGAATCGGGCTTACATGCGGATTGTTTTAATCCGTTCCGCATGTGACGTTGTGCTAAAGGAATGAACTCCCTTAGACTTTATGCTATGATGTTGAATACATAGGCTTTACCATTTGTTACGGGAATAGGCTACCCGACGACGCGTGTTAGGCGTTGACTTTAGGATTTTTGGCTAACCCCCAGCCTTCAACGGATTTGATTAGCCTTTACCGACTACCGTTTGAGTCGGGCTAGCATGCGGATTGTCTGAATCCGTTCCGCATGTAACGTTGTGCTAAGAGAGTGAATCCTCTAAGAGTTTGTGCTACGACTTCGAATACGTAGACTTCGCCATTGTTATGGGAATAGGCTACCCAGTAACGTGTATTAGACGCTGACTTATCCTTACTTAGGTTTTAGGATAAGATACCCCAGAATCGAACTCTGGTGCATTTTTTCTGCGGAAAAAGACTAAACTGGCGGCGCGTGTTAGGCGTCGGCATATCCTTTCTTAGGATTCAGGATAAAATTCCCCACGCATGTAAGGCGTGGATTTTGGTGTTATTAATAACAACCTGCCACAATGTTGAATATGTGGGCGAGTGTTCTTTTTAACGGTTAAGAACTAACCGGCGACGCGTGTTAGGCGCAGACTTATCCCTGCTTAGGTTTCAGGAAAAAATACCCCAGAATCGAACTCTGGTGTCTTCTTCTATGGAGAAAGACTAAACCGGCAGCGCGTGTTAGGCGCAGACTTATCACTGCTTAGGATTCGGGATAAACTTCCTAGGATGAATCCTAAATTCTTGGAAAAAGATTGGTGTGGGAAGGAAGAATTTTATATTCTATTCCCCAAACAAGGAAGGAAGAATTTTATATTCTATTCCTTGATTCTGGAAAGGAAGAATTTTATATTCTATTTCCAGTGCAAGAAAGAAACTAGAAGTAGGATCTCCACTCCGAGAATCCGGAAGATCTAAATAAGCTTACCTTTATAGGATCGGTTATCTAGATGAGTTTTTCGTTTATCGAAAGAAATTTTAACTTTGGTTATAACCATGAAGAGGTTTAACCAAAGAGAAAAGAAGGGAGTTCTTTCGTTTATCGAAAGAAGGCTCTGAATTGAAAGTGGGCCTCTTGTTTGTGGAAAGAATCAAGAGGAGAATTTGTGGGTGGCTTAAACCAGAAAGACAGTTTTGGAGAACTCATTGTCAATTGAAATTGATCAGTGAGGGATCTTGGTGGTGAAAATGATTTTGGGGTTATCCTCTAGAATATTAAGTGTAATATTCTTCAAGAAACTTCCCGATAAATGGGTTATCCTGAATGTACTAGGGATAGTATTTTTTCAGGAACTTCCCGTTTATTGGCATTAATTGCCTGACGCATTCTAGAGAAATTAGGCGATATGCGCCGTTGGAGTAGACTGTGTCTATCACAAACGGCCCTTCCCATTTGGGTTCGAATTTACCTTTCTTCTTGGAATTGAGGATTATCGGTCGGCGAGCAGCGAGGACCAGATCTCCTTCCTTGAAGCTTCTCTGTTGGACTCTTTTGTTAAAAGCCCTAGATATTCTGGCTTGATAAAACTCAATTTGTTGTTGAGCTTCCAAGCGCTTTTCATCCAACCTCTCGAGTTCTTCGAGACGTTTTTGATGCTGTTCTTCTGTCGTCATCTCAGTTGCGAGAGCGATCCGAAGTGACGGGATTTGAATCTCCAATGGTAGCACAGCTTCACATCCGTATACCAACGAATATGGGGTAGCTCCCGTAGGTGTGCGTATGGTGGTACGGTAAGCCCAGAGCGCTTCACCGAGTTTATCGTCCCAGTCTCGTTTATTGGTCTTCACGAGCTTTGACAGGATTTTAATAATCGTCTTGTTGAACGCTTCAGCTAATCCATTCGTAGCGGGATAATAAGCTGTTGACGAAACATCTTCAATTTTGAATTTGTCACAAAACCTGATGAAAGTGTTACTTATGAATTGTGGACCGTTGTCATGAATGATCCATCTTGGCATTCCGTGTCGGTATATGACAAGATGTTTGATGAAATTGATGACATTATTCGTCTTCACTTCTCTAAGTGGAATCGCTTCAGCCCACTTTGAAAAGTAATCCGTGATTGCGAGAATGAATCGATCACCTTTGACTGAAGGGGGAAAAATAGGACCGACAATGTCCATACCCCATGTCTCGAACGGCCAAGACGTGGTTGACGTGTGTAAATGCTCTGGTGGTTGGTGCATATAATTTGCATGTACCTGATAAGCATGACACTCTCGGGCGTATTCGATTGCGTCACGAACCATCGTTGGCCAAAAATATCCCATTCTCCTGATGCGATCATACAGTTTAGGACGGGGCTGATGCGCGCCACATTCTCCTTCGTGTGCTTCCTTAAGAACTTCTTCTGCTTCTTTAATCGAAAGACACCTGAGTAACAAACCATCATACCCTCGACGGTATAATGTACGGGTCTCGGTATTATAGAAGAACCTTGGTGCTCTTCGGTGGATTGATTCTCTTTCTTTTACATCCTCTGGCAGAATGCCATATTGGACGTAGTCAATGATGGGAAAACGCCAATCTCGGGACTCAGACCTGATTTGAGTTGAGTTCACCTCCTTGGCGTTTATGTTTCTATCATCTTCCTCTTCAATATCCATATTGTATATGGGTATGCAGAGTTGATGTGATCTTACTGTGACTAGCAGTTCAGTTTCGGGTGGCTACGCGAGTGATACTGCTAGTGCTGCCAGTGCATCCGCATAAGCGTTTTGGAGACGAGGGATGTATTCAATAAAGAATTCTTTGAAAGAATCTGCCATTTTGACGGCCTCTTGGTGGTATGGGATCAGGTCTTGATTCCTGACTTCATACTCTCCATGGACTTGGTTGACTATCAATTAAGAATCCCCAAAAGCTTCGAGATATTTGACCCCCAGCTCCTTGGTGAAACTGAGTCCAATGAGGAGCGCGTTGTACTCGGCTACGTTATTGGAACATGGATCTGTCAGTGAATAAGCCCAAGGCATTACATGCTTTCCCGGGGAAACTAAGACAACTCCAACTCCGGAGGAGACTTTATGACATCCGGGGGTTACTGCCTTATTAACTGCTCTCGAAGCACCATCAAAGTATAATTGCCATACTTGTTGGTGTGATGTAGTATTAACCTCGTGGGTTTCATCTGGCAAGTCATCATATACTTCTGCCGTACCTGTTGTCGGGTTTACCGCCAAAAGGTCACAAATCGCTTGTCCTTTGACCGACTTCTACTGTTTGAAGTGCAAATCATATTGGGACAAGAGAAGGGCCCATTTCGCCAACCGCTAATTCATCGAACCCGGTTGTGTCATAAATACCCGTACCGAATTAACGTTAGAGATAACGTAAATCGTCTGTCCGACCAAGTAATGCCGCATCTTTTGTACCGCGAATACCAATGCGAGACATTCTTTCTCAATCATCGGATATCGGGACTCGGCGCCTACCAAAGTTCAACTTAGGTAATAAACTGCCTGTTCGTGACCATTATCATCGTCTTGTGCTAATAAAGCACTTATCGAATGGTTCATCGCCTTGATGAATATCAAGAACGGTTTACCTGATTTTGGTGCGACAAGAACAGGAGGGTTCGTCAAATATGTCTTGATGTCTTCGAGTGCTTTTTGGCAAGCGTCGTCCCAAATAAATGACACACCATTCTTGTTTAGTTTAGAGAATGGCTGACACTTCCCAGAAAGATTTGAGATGAACCGCCGGATGTAAGCTAATCGTCCTTGCAATCCTCTGAGTTCTATTAGATTTCTCGAGGGCTGCAATTCATGTATCGCTTTCACCTTGTCAGGGTCGATATGTATACCTTTAGTGGTGATGACGAATCCAAGGAATTTTCCGCTGGACGTTCCAAGGAAGGATTTAGTGGGGTTCATCTTCAATTGATGACTCCGCATGAGATCGAACATCGTCTTCAAGTCCTTGATGTGATCTCCTTTGTTGCGGCTTTTTACAACCAAATCATCAACGTAGCACTCGACCGTTTTCCTGAGGTGCTTTTGGAAAATTTTAGTCATTGCTCGCTGGTATGTGGCGCCTGCATTCTTTAGACCAAAAGGCATCACCGTGTAGCAGAAGACACCGAGGGGCGTTTTGAACGCTGTATGCTTCTCATCATCCGGGTGCATCTTAATTTGGTTATACCCCGAAAAGCCATCCATGAAGGACATCCTCTCAAATCCGCACGTATTGTCGATGATGATGTCCGTGATTGGGAGGGGAAAGTCGTCTTTCGGACATGCCGCATTCAGGTCCCTGAAGTCGATGCATATCCTGATCTTACCATTTTTCTTCATGACTGGGATAATATTAGCTAGCCAGTCTGGATGTTGCTCCTCTCGGATAAATCCTGCGTCGATCAACTTCTTAACCTCTGCCTCAATGGCTTCCATAATCTGTGGATGAAACCGTCTCTGCTGTTGTTTGATAGGTTTGGCATCCGACTTGATATCAAGGCGGTACACCGCCACATTAGGGTCGAGCCCTGGCATGTCTTCATAGTTCCAAGCGAAGACGTCGATATATTTCCTGATGAGAGCAATTAATTCCTCCTTCTCATCCGGGGGAAGACTATCGCTGATGAATATGGGTTTTGGGTTGGCTTCATCGCCCATATTAATTTGGAGTATTTTATCCTCGGTGGGGGTTCCCTCTGTTCAAACCTATCGCCGTACTGCATGTTTAGGTGATGAACCCATGGGTCTTCCCACGTTGGCATTTGATCGCCGTCCTCCATCGTAGATGGATCAGCTGTAGTCATGTTCAACATTAGGGTTTTGAATACTTCCCCCAAACTTGTATCGGAGTCCCATTCTGAGGAATCTAACGAGTACCCATCTTTAGCCTTGTTAGCAATTTGATCGATAATTTGCCAACCACATTCATCATCAGACGAGGAAACGTAGCCTAAGCCTCTTTTGTGACGGTAATAATCATCCGGTTTCCCTTTTGGTACATATGCCGCTTTGACTGGGATACGGGAACCTCGATCGAAGTATAAACCTTCTCTGAGTGTGAAATCATATCCCTGTTTTTCCATGAGCTTACGCGCTTCCGGACTATACTTAGATAAATGCAGACCAGATTTTTCATCATTCTCATCTTCTCTTAGGAAATGATCTGGCAACGGAAAATTCTCTCCTTTACCGTAAATCACTTCTTTTTCGCCTCCTACTTTGGCTGGAACGATCAGGGTCGTTCCGAAAGAATGTTGGAGGTGTTTCTTCGTTACATAAGATGATCGGAGGGGCGTGCATAAATCAGGCTTATCGTCTAATCCTTTTATCGCATCATCAAGAGACAACGAGTACTCTAAATCGTCTTTTATTTCAATATTGGCAAGTTGCCAGTTACAACTGCCATCTGACGATTGTTCATCGTCAAGATTGATTACAAAGGGTACAATATCATTTAAAACAAAACCACCATTGTAATCGAATCCGGCTTCGGAATCAGCTTCTTCTCCGCTATCCGTGCCCTGGACCGATGGTTCCGTATCGGATTCGTTTCCATAAAGGAGAGAATCAGTGAAATAATTCTCAAACCCTTTAAATGGTTGCTTATCCACGAACACCGTCCTGACCCTTCCATCAGTGTCGACATATTTCAGACACTGATGTAGGGTGGAGGGAACTACAACATTACTATGGATCCAAGGCCGACCCAGTAGTAAGTTATATGATGTCTCAGCATCAATCACGTAACACGTGACCTCCGTCTTCAGATCACCCATTTGGCACTTTATCCGGATCTTTCCCAAAGGCCTTGACCCGCTGGTGTTGAATCCGTAAATGACCGTGCCCGTAGACGCCAATTTGCTGACTGGAATGCCGAGGCTATGCATCAAGCGCAACGACATAATACTCACAGCGGAACCCGGATCCACTTGGATTCGGTTGACTTCGCTGGAGCCAATGTACCCAATGAAGTACAGGGGTCGATCATGGTTCGAATTCTTCGTCTGCATATCCTCTTTGGTGAAGGTGATGCAGGGAAGGTTCTTGGCCGCTACATTGCATTGTTGAACTGATGGTTCTGGCTCTTCCGGTACCGGCTTGATCCGAGTGAGGAAAGCTTCTGAATCGGCCAAGGCTTCTCGTAATGCCTCCCTGGTCTCTTTAGACAACCGCAACAACTCATACAGCGTTATTCGCGTTGGAATATTGGCTAATTAAGCCATGATATCGAAAACCCACGGAGTTTTCGAGCTCTCCGGTTTATCTCTTCCAATCGGACGATTGAAACGAGACTGCTTCGGATTCTGCACCTCCTGGGGTCCCTTTTCTTTCTGCTTATCCCCCGACTGTCGTCGAGCCTCTTCAACCGGTTTAGGAGCTGCAATCACCCCCAGCTTCGTGAGAGTTTTAGCTTGTCCCCGTTTAGTCACCCCCTGCTCAGCTAACTGATCACTAGGAGATGGATATTTGAAGTGATACTCATTTTTGCTCCGGGTCGCAAAGACTTCTTGTTCTTCCTCGGAAAGCGGGAAAGTAGGAGCTTCATCTCCACCCTCTTCGAAAATTGCAGAAGTTGCGTTGCAGGCCTTGCCTTTACCCTTTCTTTTCGAGGCGGTCGCCCACTGCTCATCTTCAATGAGATCCGGATGAACCCAGAGGATTTCGCCGTTCGGGGCTGTGTGTGGCACAAGTCCCTTTTGGCGCTGTCCATGTGGGTCATCATTCACCGTCTTCATTCCCACTTTGGTGACGCATTTTGGCTCGAACCATGTTATGAGCACCGATCCAAAGCTGATTGACACTGCATTTGCTCCCACATTCTTGGCAGGCTTCGGGGTTATGACCCCTACATCAATCAACGCCTGGATCTTGTCCTTGAGGTGGTAGCATGACCTCGTAGGGTGATGGACCGCTCTATGGTACGCGCAGTACTTTGGATCCGTCACTTTGCTGGCTCCTTCTTGATCTACGATCGCCGGTAGCTAGATTTTATTGTTCTCCAACAAGTACTTAAAGATGCCGGGAACTTCATCATCCTTCAAGGAGTAGACTTTGGAAAACCTTAGCTCCGAAGATTTCTGCTTCTGAGGCCGTTGTTGCCGCTGCTGCTGTTGCTGAGGTTGCAATTGGAAAGTTTGGTTAGCATCAACTGCATTAGCATGTGCCTTACCTTTCCCCCTTGGATTGAAATTCTGCGCTGGAGCATTCGCCGCTTGTTGGCCTCTCTCCACCTTCTTTCTCCTGAGGAATCGCTCTGCTTGCTCCCCTCGGACCTTCAGATCCTTCCATGTTTTGGATGGTGCTGTTCCCATTGCTTCCAACACGTCCAAGGAAAGATTGTTATGGCAGGTCTGGAGAATAAACTCCTCAGTGATCGGGTCCCGGCAATTCATCGTCTTGTTCCGGAACCTTTTGACGAAGGTGTTGACTAACTCCCCGTCCTTCTGCTTCTCATCGAGCAACGATCCGATAGATATCTCGGTGTCGTCGTCGAAGAAATTTGTGAGGAACTTAGTCTCCATGTCGTCCCAGCTGTTCACGCTACCTGGCTTGAGGCGGCGATACCAATCGAAGGCGGCTCCACGAAGAGTGCCAACGAATGACCGCACCATCAGAGGCTCATTGCCGGAGATTACCCCCAGGTGTGATTTGAAATAATCACATGCTGAGTGGGTGAACCCTTCCCATCAAACAGCGTGAAGTTGATTAGGTTGAACTTCGCCGGATATAGGATTAATTCCCATTCTCTTGGGTATGGACAAGGAATGCCCGTTTTCTTCACCTCTTGAGCAGAAATCAACGTATTGATCTTGCTTTCGAGGTTTTTGATTTTCAGACTTTCACCCGAGTTTTCGTCAGCACGATTCTGAGGTGGAAGCGTGGTGTTGTGACTGGCATCCTCATTGCCACCCCCTACATTAACGGGAGGATCATTGGCATTGCGAGTTTCATCCGCATCCGCATTCTCAACTTCCTGAACAACCTGATTACGGCGGCTTGGTTCGCCTTGCTGGTTCGTCAGTGTCTGGATTTGTTGCTCATGCATTTCTCTCATATTCTGCATGGCCATCTGCATTTCGAACCTGAAGCTTTTCTGTTGTTTGGCCATGGTTTCTTCGAGCATCTTGGCCACTTGTTCCGCGCTTATCATGAATGACTCGCGGGGTTGTCCTTCACTGGATACGGTGTTGTCAGATGCAACTGCCGAGCCAGCATCTGATTCTTCATCTCCCGAAGGTAATCTTGTCCGAACCCTACCATACGTTGCACGAATAATAGCTCCGGACTGCAGACGAGTTACACGATGGGGCACCTCTGGAATCGCCTCGGGGTTATCCTGAGCCGATGTTCCCTTGCTGGTCATATTGGCGGTGACCCTCGGAAATTCTCCATCACCGACCATCGTTCTTCTTTGCCAGAAACGCCTATGCCTTGGTTTTGGCATTTCGGTACTAAGCCTTTCGAACACTGAAATTCTCTCGGGGACTGCCTTGATGCAGTTGCACTCAGACAGTACTGCCCGAATGAGCTTTGAACAAGGGCACTGAGTTTCTAGCCTTCAAGGACTTCTCTTCCTGGCTTTGCTCGTACCCCCAGCACGATAGTACAACTCGTCCGTTTGAAAGTCGGAGCAACCTATCGTGTGTTGGCATGATTTCTCAGGTATAACGCAATCATCATCAGACGATAACGTTTCCTTCTGAGAGCGAACTACCTTCTTCGGGCTTTCAAGAGTCACGCGCCTCGAAACGCGCCTTTGTGGGCGTGAATTCTCAACAGGCTCCTGAACTTCAATGCGCAAAGTAGTGCGCTTGGGTGCCATGATTTCTTTGCCATGTTGAGGGTTGCGGCGACCCCCAGCATGTTGATTCGTTCGGGGCTTTCTTAGTGGGCCCAAACATTCTTGGATTGGAGCTTTGCTTTGCTCCTCGGGAAGTGGACCGAGGTGCTCCAAGACTGACTTCCTTTTCTGGGATGGTCCTGCGGGATCTCCCGGAGCAGTTGTGGAAATCATCGGCGATTTGGGTTGATTCGTCGGAAGTTGCACTTTCGACGGCTGCAGTTGTTGCTCCTTGGTCTGAACCGCCGCTTCAGACTTTGGCCTCCAAACTTTGCGAGTTGGTGGCGGTTTCTTGGCCATGTTTTTCTGCAGTTTTCTACGGGCCTCTTCAGCTTGAGCCCGTGCCTGCGCTGATAGTGCGCGACGTTTGCGAATGCGCTCTTCCAGCGTTGAACGGTTCCGTTTGACACGGACCCATTCCATTGTGGGTGACTTAGAAGAGCCGCCGTTCATCTGTTGTTGAGGCTGTTTGCCTCTCTTGTTCTTCAGATTCGCATTGTAACGGATCCCGTCAACTGACTCCATGGCCTTTGCGAATTGTTTCGCAAGGTGTTGACGTTGCCTTTGGTGGGCTCTCTTCGAGAGAGTCACCACGCCCTCTGCGGCAGAAGGGTTGGCCAGAGCAGATCCAACCTAGTTGGGAATTAGAGAAATCTCACCCGATGCGGCTTTGGCATCCAGCGGGGCGAGATCTTCGTTGGTGTTTTCAACATCTTCATACCAACGAGTTTTTCTCCTGGAGGAGAACTTCTTGGACTTACGGGGGGAGGTTGATCCGGACGAGAACGACAAGTACTCCTCGAACTTCTGCTGGTCGAATTCATATTTGACCTCCTCCACGACCGGGATTGAGATCCGCGGCTGCGATGCTCTGATCTCGGCAGCGAGATCGGCGGCTCCTACTGTGGTCGCCAGATTGTTCGCGGGAAAAATCGTAGCTTTCTTCATTGATTCCATTGCACACTCTTGTAATAGTTTATCGATTACAAAGATCCGGTCTTTTTATAAGATCCGGTTACAATGAGATCACAAAAAGAAATAAAAATTACAACTTTCTCCTTTTGCCGAACAAATCACGAGCTCCTGTTTTGCGGTTGCTCGCTTGCGTGGGTTCTTCGCTTGCGCCGGGGTTTATCCGTGGACCATCACGCGATCTAGATCCGGTAAGATCTACACGATTTGATGGGTGCTATTTCACGAAGGAAATAACAGCCGGGGGGTACTATTTCACTAAGGAAATAGTAGACTTTAGTTCTCGGGATCGAAAGCCAAGCTTTGATCCGGAGTATTACCTCGTGTAGATCTCAGATCTGATTTTCTCTCTCAAACTCCTGCCTTTTGTGACGTGGATGCTCGCCAAGCACCATATCTGAATGTCCAAGTCTTCAAGTCTTCAAAACTCCAAAGTGAGATCTTAATTCGGCAGAGTTTCGGCTCTAAAAGTTCCAACCTCTGAAAAATGAACCAAGGGGGTCTATTTATAGGCTCTCAGATCTGTGCCTTGGCACAGATCTGGGTCGACCAAAGGTGGCCGGCCACCCATGGGTGACTCGACCATGGCCGAGCCACCTCCGGGTGGCTCGGCCTCCGAGCCACCCTAGGGTGGCTCGGCGGCTGTCGAGCCACCATGGGGTGGCTCGGCCACCCCATGGGGTGGCTCGGCCGCCGAGCCACCTGGGTGGTTCGGCTTTGGCCGAGTCGCCCGGGTGTAGCGCCGTTGTGTTCGTTGTCCGGTTCCGCGCTTCGTTGTTGATCTGGACTTTGATTTGGTAGTCTGGATCCTAATTTGGCAGTAAATCCGCCTTTGTGTTTGAGTTCGAATCCGTTCTATGGTTGGATGACTCGTTGACTCCCCGAACCGCTGGCTTGATTCCGCATGCGAATGGATGCATTCCGTTGCTTGCGTGCGATTCGTTGACCTCGTCGCCTCGTTAATCTGCTTCGTTGCGTGTCACTTGGCTTCGGTGTTGTGGACTGACGCTCGTATTTATATACGTCACCCGATGGTCGGTTTGTCGAATCGGCGTCGTCGAGCTGTGTTAAGGGACCTATAGGCAGTTTTATACGCCTACAATATCCAACATGTATATAAATGTGTAATCAACCTTTATCTTAATATAATCAAAACAAAATTCATCATAATCCCCTTATGGGATACTTGTGGTGTGCTACGACACTATTCGGGTGTACCCATGATTGTACATGTATCATCGTGCGGCTCGATCCCCACGATCGCATTAAAAAAACCTAAGAAACAAAACTACATGTCAAAAATATCCCAGTTCAGTCGATCGCCCCATGGGCATCAGTCGACCGAACAGGGCATTGTGTACAACGTGCACACACATGACTTTACCGGTCGATAGCCCCTAGGGCGCCGGTCGACCGGCCAGAGCAATATCTGGTTCTTAGGTTTTCGTGTTTGCATAATTTGTAACTATATTTAAACACTTATTTATATCATCATTATATATATAACAATATTAAACTTGAACATTAAATAACAGAAGATCATCTCCATAAAAATTAAACTTTTGATTTAATCTAATTAGGGTTAACATCCTAATTGATCAATTTCTCGAATAAACATGAAATTTGTCCACAAGATTAACTAAACATGATGAATTCTACATAAATAACAGAGATAAAAAATTATTTAAACATGTTTACACAACTTAGGTATCACAAACCTAGGGTTTAAACATCTCTCTTTTACATGAAAACTCAATTAATAATAAATCTAGGGTTTAAACATGATTATGACATAATTAACAAGTTAAAAACAAAAATTAAAAGTAACCCTATTGATCATGATCATGTTACTAACATAAACAATAAGAAATAAACTTCATATCTATGATTAGATTAAGATTTAACCTCAAAAATCATGTTTTTAAAGCATGGGGTTAAACTTCAACATGAGATTCATCATTATAATTAATAAAAACTTAATCTTTACTAAGGGAAGGGTTTGGAGGAAGATGATCTTGCCTCAAATGCTACTATAAAAACTCAACGATGCAAGAAAACAAGTTCTCCCTCGCCAAAAGCCGACAAACTCGCACTCTTCTCGGTAGTTGCTTCACAAAGCTCTCAAAATTCACCAAAAAGTAATCTAGGGTTTTTGAGGGGAGAGGGTAGCTGCTAGGGTTTAGATATTTGATAAAAAGAGAGAATTTTTATGAAAAATATAGGTATTTATAGAGGCAAATCCGAAGCAGACATGTTTGACCCGAACCAGGAAACCTAATCTGACTAGGAAAACAACCTTCGGTTTTTGCTATAACTTTCTCATTCGACCTCAGAATAAGATGATCTAAGATTTGTTGGAAAGCTATTGAAAATTACTATAACAGTTGTCTTTTAAGTATTTCCAAATTCTTACTGTATCGGTGTGTAAAATATAAAAACTTTAACTAGTCGTTTTTCCAGATTCAAGCTTGTGCATGCCGTGCATGATTTTACTCCTATATTCATATATATACATTGGATTGATCTCAAATCAATCTCTAGCATAATCAAACATCAAAATATATTATTTATCACCATATAACATATTTATTATTATTTTTCACATAATATTCAAATTTTACGGGGTTTTACATGTCCGCTCAAGTGGTAAAGAAGACCGGCATTCCTTGCCCATATCCGAGAGAGTGAGAATCAATCCCATATCCGGTTAAGTTCAATTTAATTAACTTCATGCTATTTGATGGGAAAGGCTCGCCAACCCAACACTTGATCTACTTCAAATCTCACTTGGGTATGATCTCTGGAAACGAAGCTTTGATGGTCCGGTTATTCGTAGGTACCCTTCACGAGGCCGGCTTCGATTGGTACTGTCGTTTGAAGCCGGGAAGTATTTACAGCTGGGATGACATGGAAATCTCATGCCTCAGCAATTTCTTTGATGATGACATTGAAATATCATTTGGGACTCTGTTTGACGAGAAACAGAAAGATGGAGAGTCAGTCGACAACTTCGTCAAACGTTTTCGGAATAAGGCAATGAATTGTAGAGATCCGGTCACAGAGGAGTTCATTCTTCAAACTTATCATAACAATCTCTCCCTGGATATCTTAGAAGCCATGGGGGTTGTGCCTTTCAAAACCTAGAAAGAGTTGAAGATGCGTGGGGAACAGGTCGAACGTTTGCTCAAGAGAAAGAAGCTTGAGAGAGGTCAGCCAACGCCTAATCCTCTAAAGCAGAATTTTACTCCTTGAGGCAGAGGAAAGGCACTTGCAGCTACAGTCGATGCTCATCAAATGTCACAACGAAAGCCGCAACCGTAAACCCTACAGCAGTCATCGTTCCAACTGTAGCACCAAGCACAACAATCTCAAAGGCAGTCAAAGACTTCGGATCCTAGATTTCCTAAGGAATATTCCTTCAAAGAAGATGAAGTCTCTGTCATCTTCAAGTACCTCTTCAATAATAACAAAATCAAACTGTCGCCATTCACGAATGAAGAGGAAGTTAAGAGAACTTCGGATCCGAAGTACTACGCTTATCATAGAAGGATCCCCCATCTTACTAAGGCTTGTTACATTCTTAAAGATCAAATTCAAGCCTTGATTGATGCTGGCATCATAACTATGAAACCCAAGGAAAAGAAGTGGGTGCAAATGCAATGTCCATCAGTTTCAGCTTTGTCCCTTTACAATGGTTCCAACCAGAGCCCGTGTCGAAGGTAGAGATGAAGATAGTGAACGATGACCCTCATGGACAATGCCAGAAGGGACTCATACCACATACGGCCCCTAACGGTGAAGTTCTTTAGGTTCATCCAGACCTGCTTGAAGATGAACAGTGGGCATGATCCTCCTCTAAGAAGAAATCCAAGAGTAAGGGCAAATCGTGTTTCCCCACATCAACAAGTCCGGGAAGATGATGAAGAAATCCTAATTTTGCCGCTTTCGGAAGATGAACACGAAGTCTTTGTAGCCAACGAAGAACCGGCCTTTGCTACCATGAGTGGGAACGAATACCGGTACAAAAACCTAGAGACTTCTAACCAGAATGCCAAAACTTTAGCTGAGATGGGGGTGGTTTCAACTCCTCCCAAACCGATTTACAAGTCCCAACAACAACCAGATGCTAAGCAGAAGGGAGTGGCGACAAAATAAAAAGAGCCTCAACACAAAGAGGTTCAGATTCCATAGCAGTCTCGTTTCAATCGACCGATTGGAATAGATAAACCAGAAAGCTTGAATGCTCCATACCGCTTCGATGTCATGGCCCAGCTGGCTAACATTCCGGCGAGGATTACTGTATATGAGTTGCTGCATCTTTCCAAAGATACCAGGAAAGCTTTGTAAGAAGTTTTGGCTGACTTTGACGTTTTCATCACTTAGATTAAGCAAGTTCCTGAAGATCCAGAACCACCAGTTTAACACTGCTATCTGGAAACCAAACAATTTCATTGCATCATCTTTACGAAGGAGGATATGCAAGTGAGGAACTCGAAGCATGATAGGTCTTTGTATTTCATCGGGTACATTGGCTCAACTGCTATCAACTGAATCCAAGTAGATCCGGGTTCTGTAGTTAGCATCATGCCGCTTCGATTAATGTATCATCTCGAAATTCCTGCTAGCAAGTTAGCTTCCACGAGCACTGTTATCTATGGATTTAACACCAGTGGATCCAGACCATTGGGTAAAATCCGAGTGAAGTGCTAGCTTGGAGAATTAAAGTCAGAGGTCACGTGTTACGTGATAGATGCAGAGACGTCTTACAACTTGTTATTGGATCGACCTTGGATCCATAGCAACGTTATAATTCCTTCCACCCTCCATCAGTGTCTAAAGTATGTAGACACAAATAATAAGGTCAATACGGTGGTCGCAAACAAGCAACCACTCAAGGGGTTAGAAAATTATTTTACTGACTCCTTTCTATATGGTGCTGAATCCGATATTGAACCATCGACCCTAGGGATGGACAGCTGAGAAGAAGCTGACATCGAAGCCGAGCTCGATTATGATGAAGGTCTTGTATTCAATAACATTGAACCTCTTATAATCGATCTTGACGAAGGCGAATCATCAGATGGAAGTTATAATTGGCAACTTGCCAATTATGCAACTAATGATGGTTTAGAGTACTCAATTTGTCTTAATGATGTAATGCAGGGACTATATAATATCTGACATACATATGCCGCTTCGGTCGTCTTGCATGACAAAGAAGCGTGTGCAAGACTCCTTCAGAACAACCCTCGTCTTACCTGTAAAGGTAGGGGGTGGAAAAGAAATAATCTTTGGTAAAGGGGAATCATTCCCGCCCTCTAATCTCTTCTTGGAGATTAATGCTGATGATGAAGGACCTGATCAGCATTTCTTCAGGTACAGCTCACAAGCACGTGACTATATGAAAAAGCAAGGATACAACCTCACGCTTGGTGAAGGTCTCCTCTTTGGTCAAGGTATCTATGACGCTCCTGGTTTCAACAAGGCTGCAGTCCGAGGTGAAACCAAGAATATCAAACCTGCCATACACCACACCGTGCAATACCATGTTGCACCATCACAATAAATATCTATCTAGTGGAATCAAAGACAGGTGTAGGTACAAAACAGGCAAAAAGGGAATATACAAAAGAAACATTTAAACAACTGATATTCTGAAGAAAAGTCACCATCATTGATATAAATGGATAATCTCTGAAAATGAAACATCTAATCTAATACAACTGTCTCACAATATGGAATTAAATGGATTAATATTAAGGTACATTCGCCTTTCCAAAACTAGAAATGACATTTCAATGTTCATAAACAAAATCATCGTGGAGTCCTAACAATAAACTGCTAATAATATCTATAAATAGCTGCTAAAATAACTCTATCAAGCTACGGTTCTCCGTGCACGCGGCTTGTTACCTAAAAGTGGGAAACAACGAGCGTCAAGGCGCTATAGCGAGTAACATCTCAACCAACCCCAAGGGGAAGGGCTAGTTGGATAGATAAATAACTGCTAATACATATAGATAGTCAATCATAAACTCTGAAATAAAATAAAAGTTTGATATTTAGGAATTTACAACATGGGCGTGGGTAACTCATAATCCCATAAGCTCATCTTGTAAATAGCTAACTATCAAATTCAAACTACAACGCGGAGTAATGACTCCATCTCCAACCATACCATAAATGATTTGTCATATGTCAAAATATGAAATCCTGAAATAGCTCAAGGTCCATCACGAGGACTGTAGTAGATTATAGTCCAACACGAGGATTGTAGTGGATTATAGTCCAACACGAGGTCTTAAGCAGTTTATAGTCCGACACAAGGACTGTAGTGGATTATAGTCCAACACGAGGACTTAAATAGTTATAGTCCGACACAAGGAATTCAATAGCTCACAGTCCATCACGAGGACTTCAGTAACTCATAGTCCCTCACAAGGACTTCAATAGCTTACAGTCCAACACGAGGACTTTAATAGTTTATAGTCCGACACAAGGACTCTCATAACTTATAGTACAACATGAGGACTGTAACATGTGATGATGTCAAACTAACATATATACTGTTCACCCTCATACCCTGGTGAATAAATCTAAACCCATGTCTGTAGTCAACTCATGTACACGATTCTTAGGGTATATTAAACCCATATAACCCAGATGTTATACCAGCCACACAACTCGCACGTGAACAACAATGCATGCATAATATAGGGCTCACGGTCGACCGTAAACATCCGCAGTCGACCGCGTAGTGAGCATAAGGGTTTTGTTCATCAGCGTGCCCAGCGGTCGACCGCCACGGTCGAACACGCAAGAGACAAAAGCCTACTGCTTCTACAATGCGCACGGCGGTCGACCGCCACGGTCGACCGCGCAGGTTCTAAAATTTCTCTACAGGTTCTATCCCGAGGATTTTGATTTATAAAAGCTTTGTGTGTAATTGCATGTGCACTAACAATCCCTATACGTGATTTAGCATAATTATAATCAGTTTAATCACTATAAACAATTTAAAACATCTTTAAACGCATATAAACACGTCGAAAACCTTCGAAAACAATTATCTTTCTTTCAAAACTCTTATTAGAATAAACACCAGATCTAGATCTGCACTTAGGAAAATGTGGGTGATCTTTATTAACAGAAAACATGTTCTTTTGCAACATACAATATAAAGATCAAACTTTTTATACTTAAACTAGCATGTTAAGCTCATAAAACACATAAAAATTTCATCTAAAAGCATTTAAAAATTGGGTGTAGGGTTGGGCGAGATGAAACTCGCCTGAGAGGTGATGAACTACTATGGGTAAGGTCGTGAGAAGGTTCTCCTTCGCCGAACGCCGCTGAATCTCTCTCGAACTCCTAAAATTCACCGAGAAACGCCCAAAGATTAGGGTTAGGGTTTGCAAGAGGGTAGGGGAAGGCTGCTAGGGTTTTCTGAGATGAAGAGGGGGCTCTTACGAATAAAACAATTATATATGAGCCCTCAAACCCGAACAAAAAAAATCCAAACTGACCCAAATTAGGAAAACCGGGAGAACTCCTAGCGGTCGACCGCCACGGTCGACCGCGCAAGAGGCAGAGGCCTCTTGCCACTGCTGCGCGCGCGTTGGTCGACCGTCACTGTCGCCCGCACAGGATGTTTCCTGTTTGTGCATGTTGTGTGTGTGCTAGTCTTGACAGTCGATTCCTCTCACATAAATACACTTGTTTGATCCCCAAACACTTGTTGTCATACTCATCTGTGATATAAACATATATTTCATAATAAAAACTCATTAATCAAATTCTACAGGGTTTTAAATTCTTCCCCCCTTAAAAGAATTTCATCCTCGAAATTCAGAAATCATACTTAACTGAAAGATAGTATTCGAAAGCATGTCGAGGGTGAAATCCAACCTGCACATACACCTCTCGTAATATTAAACTCTTGATAAGCATATAGGGATATTTATACTTAACAATCCAGAATGACTATATTCCCACTCGACCCTTAATCAAATGGAACTATTACGTCAGGCAAAAATCCAAACAAGGAACCCCCCATATATATACCATGTGTTCCAAAAGATTAAAAATTAAGCAGAAATATCCTCATTCTAGCGTTAAATCTAAATATAACCATACAAATAATCACACACATAAATCAATCCACTTCCTCAATAGGTGCAGGTAGTTGCACTGCATAACATCTTCGCGCTCCCAAGAATCATCCTCGATGTCTACACTTAACCATCTAAAATATAAGTACCCCCACTTAACCCCTAACTAAATGGAACAAGTACATCGAGCGAAAAATCCAAACAAGGAACCCCTCATATATATACTATATGTTCCGAGTATTTAGGAGTTAGGTGTTAATACCCTCATTGTAGTGTTAAGTATAAACATCACCATACATGTAACCATAATCCATAAATAAGTCATGCAAAAATTTAATTTACTTGATCAAACAGGTGTGGGTAGTCACGATGTATATTCTCCTCGCGCTCCCAAGAAACCTCCTCAACTCCTTTCCGGTTCTACTGAATTTTCACCAAGGGAAAACATCTTGTTTCTAAATTTTTTGTCTTCTCTAGCAAGTATACAAATTAGGATTTCAATCGTAGTCAAATCATCCCTAAGCTAAATCTCCGGTGCGTTCAACACTCGCTGTTGCTCCTTATCATGTAACTGTTTCTTGAACATTGAAACATGAAATACTTTATGTACACTAGACATCGATGCTGGAAGGTCTAGTCTATATGAAACAGTTCCAATACGCTCTAAAATCCGGAACGGTCCAATATATCTCAGCTCAAGCTTTCATCGCCTTCCGAATCGCTGAACGTCTTTCATAGACGGTACTTTCAGCATAACTAACTCTTCAAATCTAATACTCCAAAGGTCTTCATCTCTTATCTGCATAGTCTTTTTGCTGACTCTGAGCGGCTAGAATCTGTTCTCTGATAAATGTTACTTTCTTAGTAATCTGTCTCATAAGCTCTGGCACAAGCATTAAACTATCCTCTGGCTATGTCCAACATATAGGGGATCTACAAGGCCTCCCGTACAATGCCTCATATGGGGCCATACTAATTATCGCTTGATAACTATTGTTATAAGCGAACTCTATCAACGGAATATGATCCTCCCAGCTACCCTAAAAATCAATAACACAAGCCCGCAACATGTCCTCCAACACCTGGTTCACTCTCTCTGTCTGACCGTCCGTCTGAGGGTGAAATACACTGCTATGCGATAATTTTCTGCCGAATGAATCCTAGAAACTCCTCCAAAAGTGTGAGGTGAAAACTAATCCTTGATTCGATATAATCGTATCTGGAACTTCGTGAAGTCGAACTATCTCCCGAATAAATATCCTCGCATATGATTCGGCGGTATAAGTAGTCTTCACTGGAATAAAATGTGCCGACTTCGTCAACCGATCCACAATCACCCAAACTGAGTCGTTTCCTTTCTTCGACTTCGGCAACCCTATGATGAAGTCCATAGAAATGTCCGTCCACTTCCACTCTGGAATGGGTAAAGGCTGAAGTGTTCCTACCGGTCTCTGATATTTCTCCTTCACTTGCTGACAGGTAAGACACTTAGCTACATACTCTGAAATCTTCCTATGCATATCACTCCACCAAAAGTATCTCTTTAGGTCCTTGTACATCTTAGTTGTTCCTGGATGTACTGAATTATGAATTTATAGTCCTCAATAAACTTAATCCACCGCCACTGTCTCTGGTTGAGTTTCTTATGGGATAAAAGATACTTTAAACTCTGGTGGTCGGTGAACAACTCAAACTGCACTTCATACAAGTAATGTCTCAATGACTTCAGTGCAAATACTATTGCTACTAACTCCAAATCATGAGTGGAGTAGTTTTGCTCGTGCACCCTCAACTGTCGTGAGATATACACAACTACCCTCTGAGTCTGCATCAGGACGCCTCCTAAACCTGCCTATGATGTATCTGTGTAGACCAAAAATGTCCTGTCGCTGCTCGGAATAGTCAAAACCGACGCTGTAGTCAACTTAGCTTTTAAAGTATCAAAGGCCTTCTGGCACTCCATGCTCCAAATGAACTGTACAACCTTCTTCGTAAGGTGTGTAAGTAGCATCACAATCTTCGAGAAGTCTTGAATAAACTTTATGTAATATCCGGCCAACCCCAAAAAGCTACGAATCTCGGTAACCGTCTTTGGCGGTTCCCAATCAAGTATTGCTGAAACCTTAGCTGGGTCCACTGCTATGCCCTCTCTGCTGACAACATGACCAAGAAACCTGACCTCAGAAATCCAAAACTCACACTTGCTTAACTTAGCATATAGCTGATGTTCATGCAAGGTCTGCAAAGCCAACTGTAGATGCTGCTCGTGCTCCGACTCTGATCTCGAATATATAAGAATATCATCGATAAACATAATCACGAAATGGTCCAAATATGGACGGAATACCTAGTTCATCAAATCCATGAATACCGCGGGTGCATTGGTCAACCCAAATGGCATGACCAAAAATTCAAAGGACCCATATCGAGTCAGAAAGGCGGTCTTGAGAATATCCATCTCCCGGACCTGTAACTGATGATAACCAGAATGAAGATTAATCTTTAAGAAATACTACACTCCCTGCAGCTGATCGAACAAGTCATCAATCCAAGGCAAAGGGTATCTATTCCGGATAGTGACTTTGTTCAACTCACGGTAGTCGATACATAATCACATACTACCATCCTTCTTCTTCACAAAGAGGACCGGCTCTCCCCACAGAGAATGACTCTGACGAATAAAGCCCTGAGCTAATAACTCATCCAACTGGGTCTGTAGCTCCCTCATCTTAGTTGGTTCCATGCGATAGGGTGCTCGGGATATTAGGGCTGTGCTCGGCTGTAACTCGATGCAGGAAACAACCTCTCTCACTGGAGGAAATCTAGGTATGTCCTGAAAGACATCCTGATACTCTGAGACAACTCTGGTCTCACACAAATCAGCACTCCGGTCCCTCAGCATCAACTACTCGACATATACCAGAAATGACTCCACATTCCGGTCACCCTGTGAGGTTGCTACTATCTATACAAATCTAACGAATACTCACAAGCTGACTATTTTAGTAAAACAATCGATCCTAACATGATATGATGATATCTAATCCATACCAAGAAAGAATGTCAAAATTTGACATCAGCAACACGATCAACTCGATGACTAACTCAGACTTATCTAGTCTGATGACACATCTCCTATAAATAGAAGGGATACTCCCCCTAGAGGAGTAGAGACTGACAACAGAATATCTAAGGAATGTGCTACAAGCTGAAACCTATCAACGAAGGTATGACAGATAAGAGATAAGCGAATCTCCTAAATAATACTAGATCTGAGTTGAAAAGGAAATCACGAAGAAAGCTCCGCTCCTACCCTGATCACGCGGTACTGCTGTATAAACTCTACTGGTGGTGTAACATATATGGGACCATCTGTCCTTCGGGAATCTCCTGGATAATACAAATCTGGCTTGCTGGCCCCTAAATCCTTGGATTAACAAGTAGTGTCTCTATTTTCCCGCTGCTGGCCGAAATTGCGACTCTGAGACTATCGACCGTGCCCTCTATCATGCTAGCTTCCTGTTGGTGTACTGCGACAAGTCTTTCACTCATTGTTCAATCTTGTTGTGATTGTAACATGTACTCTGAACTCTGTGCTACTTTGGCGCTCTCGAATCATATGGTGCTCCTTTCTTATATTATCCTTGTTGCTGGGTTAAAATCATTCTCCCGCTGCTAGGATTCTCTAGATTCCGCAATAGTTCTCTTGCCATTGTCATTATCACTATTCTGGTTTTGATTTCTTCCTTCACTACGGGTATATCTCCCTGCTTCACTTAGACTAGCTCTAACTGCTTATTGAAGTAGTGACTAAAATTCTCCTAAATAGGTGATAATTACTGCCCCGTTAAAAATGCTGTATACATCTAACTTCTACTTGGTACTAAGTTGACGTTCAAGAAATTTTCACATACTCCTTGCCTAATAGGTTGCAACTAAAATTGGCGTGCCTTGAAACTCTGGTGCTCTTATTGTCTGATATCTTTCTTATTCTTTAGAGCTAAACTTCCTGCTCTGCGGCTCTATAAACAACTGATTGTGGTGGTGGTGCCTTCATAAGTATTACTTCTTTACTTTTAAGATGGGTACAACCAGTGATGGAACTTCTGAAAGTGGTACTGTTGAAGGAAACGGATACACTTCTTGCTCCTTGAGTGTTGTAAGATCTTGTTGCTAACGGTGCCATGAAGTAGATCAGATACTATGGAGCCTGGGCTCTACATGCCTAGTTCTCTAGGTACAAGTTTTACCCTGACCACATCCTCGTTTCAATATTTATAATATCAAAAGGAGAGCTTAATTATCACGGTAAATGAGATAGCAAATATATATACATACATATATAT
>BQKN01000671.1:151066-179363 GCA_022839385.1 Asparagus kiusianus | reverse complement strand
ACGCTCCTGGTTTCAAAAAGGCTACAGTCCGAGGTGAAACCAAGAATTTCAAACCTGCCATGCACCAAACCATGCAATAACATGTTTCACCATCACAATAAATATCTATCTAGTGGAATCAAAGACAGGTGTAGCTACAAAACAGGCAAAAAGGGAATATACAAAAGAAACATTTAAACAACTGATATTATGAAGAAAAGTCATCATCATTGATATAAATGGATAATCTCTAAAAATGAAACATATGATCTAATACAACTGTCTCACAATATGGAATCAAATGGATTAATATTAAGGCACATTCGCCTTTCCAAAACTAGAAATGACATTTCAATATTCATAAACAAAATCATCGTGAAGTCGTAACAATAAACTACTAATAATATCTATAAATAGCTACGAAAATAACTCCATCAAGCTACGGTTCCCCGTGCACCAGGCTCGTTACCTGAAAGTGAGGAAACAACAAGCGTCAAAGCGCTATAGCGAGTAACATCTCAACCAACCCTAAGGGGAAGGGCTAGTTGGATAGAAAAATAACTGCTAATACATATAGATAGTCAATCATAAACTCTGAAATAAAATAAAAGTTTGATATTTATGAATTTACAACATGAGTGTGGGTAACTCACTATCCCATAAGCTCATATTGTAAAAAGCTAACTATCAAATCTAAACTACAACGCGGAGTAATGACTCCATCTCCAACCATACAATAAATGATTTTTCATATGTTAAAATATGAAATCCTAAAATAGCTCAAGGTCCATCACGAGGACTGTAGTAGATTATAGTCCAACACGAGGACTGTAGTGGATTATAGTCCAACATGAGGACTTAAATAGTTTATAGTCCGACACAAGGACTATAGTGGATTATAGTCCAACACGAGGACTTAAATAGTTTATAGTCCGACACAAGGACTTTAATAGCTCACAGTCCATCACGAGGACTTCAGTAACTCATAGTCCCTCACAAGGACTTTAATAACTTACAGTCCAACACGAGGACTTTAATAGTTTCTAGTCCGACACAAGGACTCTCATAACTTATAGTCCAACACGAGGACTGTAACATGTGAATGATGTCAAACCAACATATATACTGTTCACCCTCATACCCTGGTGAATAAATCTAAGACCCATGTCTGTAGTCAACTCATGTACATGATTCTTAGGGTATATCAAACCCATATAACTCAGATGTTATACCAGCCACACAACTCGCACGTGAACAACAATGAATGCACAAAATAAGGCTCACGGTCGACCGTAAACATCCGCGGTTGACCGCGCATTGAGCATAAGGGTTTTGCTCATCAGCGCGCCCTGCGATCGACCGCCATGGTCGACCACGCAAGAGACATAAGCCTACTGCTTCTACAGTGCGCACGATAGTCGACCGTCACGGTCGATCGTGCAGGTTCTGAAATTTCTCTACAGGTTCTATCCCGAGGGTTTTGATTTATAAAAGCTTTGTGTGTAATTGCATGTGCACTAACAATCCCTATACGTGATTTAGCATAATTATAATCAGTTTAATCACTATAAACAATTCAAAACATCTTTAAACGCGTGTAAACACGTCAAAAACCTTCGAAAACAATTATCTTTCTTTCGAAACTCTTGTTAGAATAAACACTAGATCTAGATCCACACTTAGAAAAACGTGGATGATCTTTATTAATAGAAAACATGTTCTTTTGCAACATACAATATAAAGATCAAACTTTTTATACTTAAACTAGCATGTTAGGCTCATAAAACACATAAAACTTTCATCTAAAAGCATTTAAAAACTGGGTGTACGGTTAGGCGAGATGAAACTCGCCTGAGAGGTGATCAACTATTGTGGGTAAGGTTGTGAGAAGGATCTCCTTCCCTAAACGCCGCTAAATCTCTCTTAAACTCCCAAAATTTGCCGAGAAACGCCCAAAGATTAGGTTTAGGGTTTGCAAGAGGGTAGGGGAAGCCTGCTATGGTTTTTTGAGATGAAGAGGGGGCTCTCACGAATAAAACAATTATATATGAGCCCTCAAACCCGAACCTAAAACCCAAACTGACCCGAATTAGGAAAACTAGCAGAACTCCCAGCGATCGACCGCCACGGTCGACCGCGTAAGAGGCAGAGGCCTCTTGCCACTGCTGCGCGCATGGCGGTCGACCGCCACGGTCGGCCGCACAGGATATCTCCTGTTTGTGCATGTTGTGTGTGTGCTGGTCTTGACAGTCGATTCCTCTCACATAAATACACTTGTTTGATCACCAAACACTTGTTGTCATACTCATCTATGATATAAACATATATTTCATAATAAAAACTCATTATCAAATTCAACAGGGTTTTATAGTATTCGGGTTCCACCTCGCCCTGCCTATGTACCAAAAGGGAAGCCCGACAATTATTACGAACATAAAAGGAGTCTAGGCTATGTCTCTTTATCTGACGATGAATGTTGTTGGCAAGTCATCAACCAGTCATCCAATCTGAGTAGAGACGGATATTCGTCAGATTCTACAGATTAGGACTCTGATGTTAGCCTTGGAGAAATGTTCAAAGGCCTAATATCGAATATGACCATGATCGACCCTGCAATAGTAGAGGGAGATGATCAATTGCCTACTTAGGAAGACCTTTGGATCCATCACCTAAACATCCAATACGGTGACAGATTCGAGCAAAGAGAACCTCCCACCGAAGACAAAGTGGTCCAGGTAAATATGGGTGATGAAGCAAATCCGAAGCTCATATTCGTCAATGATAGCCTTCCACCAGAAGAGAAAGAGGAGTTGATTGCCCTCATCAGGGAGTACATCGACGTATTTGCCTAGAATTATGAAGATATGCTAGGAGTTGATCCAAACATAGCGATGCACCGCCTTAACATAAAACCGGATGTTAAACCTATCAAGGAATAGCAAAGATGGTTCCGTCCGCAAATTATGGAGGTGATCGAGACTGAAGTCAAAAAGCTAATCGACTCTGGCTTCTTAAGGGAGGAACAATATTCTAACTGCCTAGTAAATATTGTCCTGGTCCTTAAAAAGAACGGGAACATCAGAATTTGTATCGACTTCAGAGACCTGAGCACTGCTTGCCCTAAGGATGATTTTCCTCTTCTGATCACGGATGTCATCATTAACAACACGTGCGGGTTCGAGAGAATTTCCTTCATGGATGGATTTTCGGGCTACAATCAAATCAAGATGTACCCGGATGACGAAGAACATACCACATTGAGAGCACCTCTCGGTATCTTTTACTACACAGTCATTCCCTTCGGCTTGAAGAACAAGGGCGCCACATACCAACGAGCAATGACAGATATTTTCTAGGAACACCTCCAGAAGACCGTCGAGTGCTATGTTGATGACTTGGTCATGAAAAGTCGCAGCAAAGACGACCACAACAAAGACTTGAGGACAATGTTCGACTCATGCAGAGTCACCAATTGAAGATGAACCCTACCAAGTCCTTCCTAGGAATATCCTATGGTAAATTCCTTAGATTCGTCATCACCACAAATGGTATCCATATTGATCGCGATAAAGTGAAGGCAATACATGAATTGCAACCCCCGAAGAATCTCAAAGAACTTAGAGAATTCCAAGGGCGACTGCTTACATCCGGTGGTTCATCTTGAACCTCTCCGAGAAATGGTAACCATTCTCCAAGCTCATGAAGAAGGGTGTGTCGTTTATTTAGAACGATGCCTGTCAGAAGGCATTCGAGGATATCAAGAAGTATTTGTCAAATCCTCCCATTCTCATTGCACCTAAGTCGGGGAAACCGTTCTTGATTTATGTCAAGGCAACGAACCACTCGTTAAGTGCTTTACTCACACATGATGATGAAAACGACCACTAGTAGGCAATATTGTAGGCGTATAAAACTACCTATAGGTCCCTTAACACAGCTCGACGACGTCAAACCAACCATCGGGCAACGTATCCAAACACGATCGTTAGACCACAACACCGAAGCCAAATGATACGCGACGAAGCGGATTAACAAGGCTACGAGGCTAACGAACCGCACGCAAACAACGGAATAAATCCACTCGCGTGCGGAATCAAGCTAACAGTTTGGTGAATCAACGAGTCACCCAACCAAGAGCGGACTCGGATGAATCGAGATCGAATCAAGATCAGTTTCGGACTCGAACTCAAAAGTGGATTTACTGCCAAATCAGGTCAACGAATCAAGTCCGGATAAATCAACCACAAAACCAAAAACACGGATGCAACGGCGGAAAAAACCAACACCAAGAGAGACCCGGCCAAAACCGAGTCACCCAAGGGTGGCTCGGTGGCCGAGCCACCCCAAAATGGGTGGCTCGGCCGCCGAGCCACCTCATGGTGGCTCGGCCACATGGGTGGCTCGGTGGCCGAGCCACCCATGGGTGGCTCGGTGGCTGAGCCACACTCAGATCTAGGCCCAGATCTGGGCCCAGATCCGCTTTCAAATCCTATAAATAGAGGAAGAGGGGCTCATTTTCAAGGGTTGGAAATTTTGGAGGCGAAGCTCTGCTGAATTCAAGGCTCGAGACTTAAAAAAAAGATTGAAGCTTTGGGACTTTGAGGACCTGCTCTTCCAGATCCGGTGCTCGGCGATCGTCAACGCTAAATAAGGCAAGAGTTTGAGAGGGACCGGATCTCAGATCTACGCAGTCATCCTCCGGATCAAAGCTTGGTCTTTGATCCCGAGAATCGGGCGATTATTTCCTTGGTGAACTAATTCCCCTCAGCTATTATTTCCTTGGCGAAATAATACCCATCATACTACGTAGATCCGACCGCATCTAGATTGCGCGGTGGTCCACGGATAAACCCCGACGTAGGCAAAAAACCCACGCAAGCGAGTGACCGCAAAACAGGAGCTCGTGATTTGTTCGACAAACAAGGAAAAAGTTGTAATTTTTATTTCTTTTTTTATTTGATTTCGTTGTAACCGGATCTTATAAAAAGACCGGACCTTTGTAATCGATAAACTATTACCAAGAGTACGATGGAATCAATGAAGAAAGCAACGATTTTTCCCGCGAACAATCTGGCGACCACAGTGGGAGCCGTCGATCTCGCTGCCGAGATCGGAGCGTCGCAGCCGCGGATCTTAATCCCGGTCGTGGAGGAGGTCGAATATGAATTCGATCAGCAGAAGTTTGAGGAGTACCTGTCATCCTCGTCCGGATCTACCTCCCCCCGCAAGTCCAAGAAGTTCTCTTCCAAGAGGAAAGTCCGTTGGTATGAAGAAATGGAGAATACCAACGCAGAACTCACCCCAGTTGATGCCGAAGTTGCATCGGGTGAAGTTCCACCGGCCTCCAAGCAGGTCAAATCCGCCATTGAAGGCGTGGTGACTCTCTCTAAGAGAGCCCGCCAAAGGTAACGTCAACGCCTTGCGAAACAATTTGCAAAGGCCATGGAGTCCGTTAACGGGATCCGATACAACGCGGATCTGAAGAACAAGAGAGGCAAACAGCCTCAACAACTAATGAATGGTAGCTCCTCCAAACCGCCAACGAACGAATGGGTCCGTGTCAAACGGAATCGTTCAACGCTCGAGGAGCGCATTCGCAAGCGCCGCGCACTGTCAGCGCAGGCACGGGCTCAAGTCCAAGAAGCCCGTAGAAGACTGCAGAGTGAAGTGGCCAAGAAGCCACCATCAACCCGCAAAGTTTGGAGGCCGAAGTCTGAAGCGGCGATTCAGACCAAGGAGCAACAACTGCAGTCTTCAAAAGTTCAATCTCCGACGAACCAACCCAAATCGCCGATGATTTCCACAACTGCTCCGGGAGATCCCGCGGGACCATCCCAAAGAAAGAAGTCAGCCTTAGAGCGCATCGGTCCACTTCCCGAGGAGCGAAGCAAAGCTCCAGTCCAAGAACGTTTGGGCCCACTAAAGAAGCCCCGAACGAATCAACATGTTGGGAGTCGCCGCCACCCTCAACATGACAAGGAGTACATGGGACCCAAGCTCACCACTTTGCGCATTGAAGTTCAGGAGCCTGTTGAGAGTTCATGCCCACAAAGGCGTGTTTCGAGACGCGTGATTCTTGAAAGCCCGAAGAAGGCGATTCACCCTCAGAAGGAAACGTTGTCGTCCGATGACGATGGCGTTATACCTGAGAAATCGTGCCAACACATGATAGGTTACTCCGACCTGCAAACCGATAAGTTATACTATCGTGTTGGGGGTATGAGCAAAGCCAGAAAGAGAAGTCCTCGAAGGCTAGAAACTCAATGCCTCTGTTCCAAACTCATCCGGGCGGTATTGTCTGAGTGCAACTGCATTAAGGCAGTCCCCGAAAGAGTTTCAGTTTTCAAAAGGCTTAGTACCGAAACGCCAAAACCAAGGCATAGGCGTTTCCGACGAAGAAGAACGATGGTCGAAGATAGAGAATTTCCGAGGGTCACCACCAATATGACCAGCAAGGGAACATCGGCTCAGGACAATCCCGAGGCGATTCCAGAGGTGCCCCGACGTGTAACTCGTCGGCAGTCCGGAGCTATCATTCGTGCAACATATGGTAGGGTTCGGACAAGATTACCTTCAGGAGATGAAGAATCAGATGCCGGCTCGGCAGTTGCATCTGACAATACCATATCCAGCGAAGGACAACCCCGCGAATCATTCATGATAAGCGCGGAACAGGTGGCCAAGATGCTCGAAGAAGCCATGGCCAAACAACAGGAGAGCTTCAGGTTCAAAATGCAGATGGTCATGCAAAATATGAGAGAAATGCATGAGCAACAAATCCAAGCACTGACGAACCAGCAAGGCGAACCAAGCCGCCGTAACCAGGTTGTTCAGGAAGATGAGCACACGGATACGGATGAAGCTCGCAATGCCAATAATCCTCCCGTCAATGCAGGGGGTGGTAATGAGGATGCTAGTCATAATGCCACGCTTCCACCTCAGAATCATGCTAACAAAAACACGGGTGAAAGTTTGAAGATCAAAAATCTCGAGAGCAAGATCAATACGTTGATTTCTGCTCAAGAAGTGAAGAAAACGGGCATTCTTTGTCCATACCCAAGAGAATGGGAATCAATCCCATATCCGGCGAAGTTCAATTTAATTAACTTCACGCCGTTTGATGGGAAGGGTTCACCCACCCAGCATTTGATTTACTTCAAATTACATCTGGGGGTTATCTCTGGCAATGAACCTCTAATGGTACGGTCCTTCGTTGGCACTCTTCGCGGAGCCGCCTTCGATTGGTATCGCCGCCTCAAGCCAGGTAGCGTGAATAGCTAGGACGATATGGAGACTAAGTTCCTTACCAATTTCTTCAACGACGACACCAAGATATCTATCGGATCGTTACTGGACGAGAAACAGAAAGACGGGGAGTTAGTCGACACCTTCGTCAAAAGGTTCCGGAACAAGGCGATGAATTGCTGGGACCCGATCACTGAGGAGTTCATTCTCCAGACCTGCCATAACAATCTTTTATTGGACGTGTTGGAAGCAATGGGGACAGCATCATCCAAAACGTGGAAGGATTTGAAGGTCCGAGGGGAACAAGCCGAGCGATTCCTCAGAAGGAAGAAGGCGGAGAGAGGCCGGCAAGCGGCGGATGCTCCAACGCAGAATTTCAACCCAAGGGGGAAAGGTAAGTCACATACTAATGCAGTTGATGCTAACCAAACTTTCCAATTGCAACCTCAGCAACAGCAGTTGCGGCAACAACGGCCTCAGAAACAGAAATCTTCGGAGCCAAGGTTTCCCAAAGTTTACTCCTTCAAAGATGATGAAGTTCCCGGCATCTTCAAGTACCTGTTGGAGAATAACAAAATCCAGCTGCCGACGATTGTAGATCAAGAAGGGGCCAGTAAAGTGACGGATCCGAAGTACTGCGCGTACCATAGAGCGGTCCATCACCCTACGAGGTCATGCTACCACCTCAAAGATAAGATCCAGGCGTTGATTGACGTAGGGGTCATAACCCCGAAGTCGTCCAAGAACGTAGGAGCAAATGCAGTATCAATCAGCTTCGGATTGGTGCCCACAACGTGGTTTGAACCAAAGCGCGTCACCAAAGTAGGAATGAAGACGGTGAACGACGACCCATACGGACAGCGCCAAAAAGGACTGGTGCCACACACAGCCCCAAACGACGAAATCCTCTGGATCCATCCTGATCTTATTGGAGACGAGCAGTGGGCGACTTCCTCGACCAGAAAGGGTAAAGGCAAGGCCTGCAACGCTACTTCCGCAATCTTCGAAGAGGATGGTGATGAAGCTCCTACCTTCCTGCTCTCCGAAGAAGAACAAGAAGTCTTTGCCACCAGAAGCGGAAACCAGTACCACTTCAACTATCCGTCACCTAGTGATCAGTTAGCTGAGCAGGGGGTGACCAAACGGGGACCAGCCAAAACTCTCACGGAGCTGGGGGTGATTGCAGTTCCTAAACCGGTTGAAAATGCTTGACGATAGCCGGCAGATAAACAAAAAGAAAAGAAATCCCAGGAGGTGCAGAATCCGAAGCAGTCTCGTTTCAATCGTCCGATTGGAAGAGATAAACCGGAAAGCTCGAACACTCCGCGCATCTTCGATATCATGGCTCAACTAGCTAATATTCCAGCGCGGATAACACTGTATGAGTTGCTGCGGTTGTCTAAGGAGACCAGGGAAGCCTTACAGGAGACCTTGGCCGATTCAGAAGCATTCCTTACTCGGGTCAAGCCGGTGCCGGAAGAACCAGAACCGTTAATTCAACAATGCAATATAGCGGCTAAGAACCTTTCCTGCATTACATTCACCAAAGAGTATATGCAGACGAAGAATTCGAACCATGATCGACCCCTGTACTTCATTGGGTACATTGGCTCCAGCGAAGTCAACTGAATCCAAGTGGATCCGGGTTCCGCTGTGAGTATTATGCCGCTTCGCTTGATGCATAGCCTCGGCATTCCAGTCAGCAAATTGGCGTCTACAGGCACTATTATTTACGGATTCAACACCAGCGGGTCAAGGCCTTTGGGAAAGATCCGGATAAGATGTCAAATGGGTGATCTGAAGACGGAGGTCACATGTTACGTGATTGATGTTGAGACATCATATAACTTACTACTGGGTCGGCCTTGGATCCATAGTAATGTTATAATTCCTTCCACTCTCCATCAGTGTTTGAAATATGTCGATACTGATGGTAAAGTCAGGACGGTGGTCGCGGATAAGCAACCATTCAAAGGGTTTGAGAATTATTTTACTGATTCTCTCCTTTATGGTAACGAATCCAATACTGAACCATCGGCCCAGGGCACGGACAACGGAGAAGAAGCTGATTCCGAAGCCGGATTTGATTACAATGGAGGTTTTGTTTTTAATGACATTGTACCCTTTGTAATCAATCTTGACGATGAACAATCGTCAGATGGCAGTTGTAACTGGTAACTTGCCAATAATGAAATAAATGATGATTTAGAGTACTCACTGTCTCTTGATGATGTGATAAAGGGATTGTATGATAATCCCGATTTATACATACCGCTTCGATCGTCCTATATAGCAAAGAAAAGCCTCCAGCATTCTTTCAGAACAACCCTGATCATTCCTGCCAAAATAGGAGGTGAAAAAGAAGTGATTTATGGTAAAGGGGAGAATTTTCCGTTACCAGATCATTTCCTAAGAGAAGATGAGGATGAAGACAAACCTGGTCGACATTTATCTAAGTATAGTCCGGAAGCGCGCAAGCTCATGGAAAAACATGGATATGATTTCGCACTCGGAGAAGGTTTATACTTCGATCGAGGTTCCCGAATTCCAGCCAAAGCAGCATATGTACCAAAAGGGAGACCGGACGATTATTATAAATTCAGACGAGGATTAGGGTATGTCTCTTCTTCAGAAGACGAGTGTTGCTGGTTAATCAATGACCAATCATCTAAACGATACAAGGATGGGTACTCATCAGATTCCTCAGAATGGGACTCCGATACAAGTTTGGGGGAAGTATTTAAAGCCCTAATGACGAACATGACTACAGCTAATCAATCCACAATGGAGGACGACGATCAAATGCTAACGTGGGAAGACCCATGGGTTCATCACCTGAACATACAGTATGGTGATAGGTTTGAACAGAGGGAATCCCCACTGAAGACAAAATAGTCCAAATTAATATGGGCGATGAGGCCAACCCAAAGCCCATATTCATCAGCGATAGTCTTCCCCCAAATGAGAAAGAGGAATTAATTGCTCTCATCAGGGAATATATCAACGTCTTCGCTTGGAATTATGAAAACATGCCAGGGCTCGACCCCAATGTGGCAATGCATCGCCTCGATATCAAGTCGGATGCTAAACCGGTCAAACAACAGTAGAGACGGTTTCGTCCATAGATTATGGATGCCATCGAGGCAGAGGTTAAGAAATTGATCGACTCAGGATTCATCCAGAGGAACAGCATCCAGATTGGCTAGCCAATATCGTCCCAGTCATGAAGAAAAATGGTAAAATCAGGATATGCATCGACTTCAGGGACCTGAATGCGGCATGTCCGAAAGATGACTTTCCTCTCCTAATCACGGACGTTATCATCGACAATACGTGCGGATTTGAGAGAATGTCTTTTATGGATGGCTTTTCAGGATATAACCAAATCAAGATGCACCCGGATAATGAGAAGCATACAGCGTTCAGAACACCCGTTGGTGTCTTCTGCTACACGGTAATGCCTTTCGGTCTAAAGAATGCAGGCGCCACGTACCAACGAGCAATGACGAAGATTTTCCAAGAACATCTCAGGAAAACAGTCGAATGCTATGTTGATGATTTGGTCGTAAAAAGCCACAACAAAGAAGATCACATCAATGACTTGAAGACGATGTTCGATCTCATGCGGAGTCATCAATTGAAGATGAACCCCACTAAATCCTTCCTTGGAATGTCCAGCGGAAAATTTCTTGGATTCGTCATCACCACTAAAGGCATACATATTGATCCTGATTAGGTGAAGGCGATACATGAATTGCAACCCCCGAGAAATCTAAGAGAACTCAGAGGATTGCAAGGGCGCTTAGCTTACATCAGGCGGTTCATCTCAAATCTTTCTGGGAAGTGCAAACCATTCTCTAAACTAAACAAGAAAGGTGTGTTATTTATTTGGGACGACGCCTGCCAAAAAGCACTCGAAGACATCAAAACGTATCTGACGAATCCCCCTGTTCTTGTCACACCAAAATCAGGTAAACCGTTCCTTATTTACATCAAGGCGATGAACCATTCGATAAGTGCTTTATTAGCACAAGACGAT
Source organism: Asparagus kiusianus (assembly GCA_022839385.1). Taxonomy (NCBI): domain Eukaryota; kingdom Viridiplantae; phylum Streptophyta; class Magnoliopsida; order Asparagales; family Asparagaceae; genus Asparagus; species Asparagus kiusianus. The sequence goes on along the minus strand of BQKN01000671.1, from coordinate 168,100 downwards.
GATAATGGTCACGAATAGGCAGTCTATTACCTAAGTAGGACTTTGGTAGGTGCCAAGTCTCGATATCCGATGATTGAGAAAGAATGTCTCGCATTGGTATTCACAGTACAAAAGATGCGGCATTACTTGGTCGGACAGACGATTTACGTTATTTCTAACGTTAATCCAGTACGGGTATTTATGACGCAACCAGGTTCGATGAATTGGCGGTTAGTGAAGTGGGCCCTTCTCTTGTCCCAGTATGAATTGCACTTCAAACAGCAGAAGTCGGTCAAAGGACAAGCGATTTGTGATCTGTTGGCGGCAAGCCCGACGACAGATACGGCAGAAGTGTATGATGACTTGCCGGATGAAACCCACTAGGTTAATACTACATCACACCAACAAGTATGGCAATTATACTTTGATGGTGCTTCGAGAGCAGTTAATAAGGCAGTAACCTCCGGATGTCCTAAAATCTCCTCCGGAGTTGGAGTTGTCTTAGTTTCCCTAGGGAAGCATGTGATGCCTCGGGCTTATTCACTGACTGGTCCATGCTCCAATAACATAGCCGAGTACAACGCGCTTCTCATTGGACTCAGTTTCGCCAAGGAGCTGTGGGTCAAATATCTCAAAGCTTTTGGGGATTCTCAATTGATAGTCAACCAAGTCCGTGGAGAGTATGAAGTCAGGAACCAAGACCTGATCCCATACCACCAGGAGGCCGTCAAAATGGCAGATTCTTTCGAAGAATTCTTTATTGAATACATCCCTCGTCTCCAGAACGCTTATGCGGATGCACTGGCAGCACTAGCAGTATCACTTGCGCAGCCGCCCGAAACTGAACTGCTAGTCACAGTAAGATCGCATCAACTCTGCATACCCATATACAATATGGATATCGAAGAGGAAGATGATAGAAATATAGACGCCAAGGAGGTGAACTCAACTCAAATTGGGTCTGAGTCCCGAGATTGGTGTTTTCCCATCATTGACTACGTCCAATATGGTATTCTGCCAAAGGATGTAAAAGAAAGAGAATCAATCCGCCGAAGAGCACCAAGGTTCTTCTATAATACCGAGACCCATATATTATACCGTTGGAGGTATGATGATTTGCTACTCCGATGCCTTTCGAACGAAGAAGCAGAGGAAGTTCTTAAGGAAGCACACGAAGGAGAGTGCAGTGCGCATCAACCTGGTCCCAAACTGTATGATCGCATCAGGAGAATGGGATATTTTTGGCCAACAATGGTACGTGATGCAATTGAATACGCCCGAGGATGTCACGCCTGTCAAGTACATACAAATTATATGTACCAACCACCGGAGCGGTTACACACGTCAACCACGTCCTGGCTATTCGAGACATGGGGTATGGACATTGTCGGTCCTATTTTTCCCCCTTCAGTCAAAGGTGATCGATTTATTCTCACAATCACGGAATACTTTTCAAAGTGGGCTGAAGCAATTCTGCTTAAAGAAGTGAAGACGAACAACGTCATCAATTTCATCAAGCATCATGTCATATACCGACACGGCGTGCCGAGACGGATCATTCATGACAACGGTCCACAGTTCATAAGCAACACTTTCGTCAGGTTTTGTGACAAGTTCAAGATTCAAGATGTTTCGTCAACGGCTTATTATCCCGCTGCGAATGGATTAGCTGAGGCTTTTAACAAGACGATCATTAAAATCCTGTCAAAGCTCGTGAAGACCAATAAACGAGACTGGGACGATAAACTCGGTGAAGCACTCTGGGCTTATCGCACCACCGTACGCACACCTAAGGGAGCTACCTCATATTCGTTGGTATACGGATGTGAAGCTGTGCTACCGCTAGAAATTCAAATCCCATCCCTTCGGATCGCTCTTGCAACTGAGATGACGACGGAAGAACAACATCAGAAACATCTCGAAGAACTCGAAATGTTAGATGAAAGGCGCTTGGAAGCTCAACAACACATTGAGTTTTATCAAGCCAGAATATCTAGGGCTTTTAACAAAAGAGTCCGACAGAGAAGCTTCAAGGAAGGAGATCTGGTCCTCGCTGCTTGCCGACCGATAGTCCTCAACTCCAAGAAGAAAGGTAAATCTGAACCCAAATAGGAAGGACCGTTTGTGATAGACACAGTCTACTCAAACGGCGCATATCGCCTTATTTCTTTAGAGGGCGTCAGGCAATTAATACCAATATATATATAGGAACCCACATCAAGTGGAAGCTAACTTTACCATCAGCCGTTGCGGCAGGTTCTATAGCTCCGGCACTAGTACTCACTTCCTATATATTTCCTCAAATGCTTGAAGCCGGGTTCATTCAAAAACGAACATCCTGTTGGTGAACCTGCTAAGCTGGCGGAGGTCTTCATTAGAAAATTTTTCTCTATCAAAGGAGAATTCCTTACTCAAGATTTCAAGGCTCCAACAAGGGTACATTCAAGTGAGACAGACTGGTGGGCCCGGATGATAAATTTTGTCTTAGAGGAGCTGGAAGAACCTTTGAGAACTTCAGAGTTGAGAACTTCAATAATAGCTACTCGATATGGGATTTCTCCAAACTATAGCGGACTTTTCGCTATGCTAGAATTTTACAATCCTCACACTTTTATTTTTTTCACACCTGCAGGTGAATTAGGTTTCGCTCTTCATGAAATGTTTGAGATCTCCGGATTGTCTTTTGAAAAACTACCTTATGAGGAGTTTGTTCCCGGGAAAAGAGATTTGGAGATTCTGAAACATGATGCCCTAGAAATCTATGACACTTACTGGGAATTGATGTGCCATTTCCAGATATGTGTACAAACTACTGAGAAAAGAGTCAGTGGTGTGAAATAAGGGCAATGGGCAGAGTATCTTTTCTGAAATCTATGGGACAAAGATACTGAGGTGACTCGCTTAGCTGTTAGTACTCTGGAGGAAATCAATGAGAGCATCAACGATGCAACCTCTCACTATACTTGCGAGGTAAAGGAAGACGTCTTTCCAGCTTTAACCATATTTGAAAGCTTCCATTACCAGGGAAAAATCCCCATCTCCGACATGGCCTTGTTCGCTGGTTTTCTTACCATTGGTTGAAACGTTGCGTAGTACCTACTAGGCCGGTAGACGCTATTACAGTAGAAGTACTATACCCAGATGTTCTCCTGGCTCATGGACGGCCTTTGAATCTACTTTTAACCATGGTGTGCAGCTTGCAGAGTGGTCTACGGGAACTAGCCTCTGAGTTTATTATCGTCAAGAAATTAGAATCAGATGGGAAAATTATCATTCAAACTCCAACTCCTCGGGTGCCGATGCCATATGTCTATTTGGTATCCTGGTTTGTGTTACACTACCCTTCGATAATGTCGACGCCTGAGTCGAATGACACCTCAGCCCCTCTCGTCCAATAATTGGAGACCGCTCAATGGGTCAGCTGGTATCAGGTTAAATTTCACGAGATATTTAGGCGGGATTATAATTACGAGATCGCTTGCAAATTTCCTATTTTCGAGGGCGGTGCGGTGCGTATGGAGAGATTCATCAAGACAATCTGGGGCGCAACTCTTTCACTACACTCAGTAGAGGCACCTTCTGGTGGCTCATAAATATTCGTCCGGGCTATCTTATTTTCCGACAAGGAAGGAAATGCTTTATTGAACCATATCAACCTTATCGCTTTTCTTGGTAATTTGGCTATGATCAAATTTACATTGGCAATCCAAACCCAAGTCTTGTGTACACAGGGAATATGTATGAAGGAGCAAGAGCTTGGTATTATTCGGTAGCAGGCTGCACTGGGGTTCAAACTGCCACACAAGATGCCCAACGTTCACACCTCTTTAAGCTTTTGTACATGGTATCAGGCTGCTTCTCAAATCTCAGCCTATAATATGAATACTCTTGTCTGAAGGCCATTCGAAAATGGTATGCTTCAAAGAGAAGTGTCAAAAAGTCCTGTGCCAGGGGGGTTAATGAATACTTATCATATGAAGAGGCAGTTACCAAAGATGAGAGATGACTGTTGCAAGAGGGATTCCAAGAAGAGATTAGGGTACCAGATGCCCACGAGGTGGAACCTTCAAGAGTTAAGACTCATAGTAAAAGTGCTACTGGAAAAAGAGTACTCGACTCGGCTGAAGAAGCTGAATATGATAAGCGAGCTCGACGAAAGCTAACACTTGAGCCTCCTACCTCTAAGCTTATGTCAGATGCTCGTAAAGCGTAGTATATAGAATAGGAAGAGCGAGAGCCTACCTCTAGGGAGTTCTCGCCTCAATCTAGTCTCCCTACAGTTGGTCCTGCTTTAGGAGGTCTAGTTTCTTCTGCTTGTTCACTGAATGAGGAAGAGCGTGGAGATGAATCGTTCGCAGGGGATGTAGAATCTGCCCATGAAGACACACTTCACGATGCTGCCTCTACTGCTTCTCAAACTAAAGGAGATAGGCCTCCTGTTGAAGAATCTACAGTGGCTGTCCAGAAAGACTTAGGAGCGGACGAATCTCCTTCTGCCTTTGCGTTACTACCACCTGTAGGAGACACACAACCCAGCCCTACAACTGGAGTCATGTCAAAACCTATCATTACCGAGAATCCACCAGCATTTTCATCAATAGAGGAAGAGGAGCCTATGGATTATGAGCCCTCATCTCATAACGATTGTGTGAATGGTATAGATGATGGTTGCGACCAAAGTGAAAATAGCGAGAATAATGATAACTTGGGTGATAACAATGATGATCTCGGTGAGTGGGATATCCCGCCACCATCTTTTTCCGATAAGACGTCAGCCTATGTTCCTCTTCCTCTCATTGGTAAACGTTGTTCGTTCTGACTTACGATTCATTTTCTTTCTGCCTTTAACCCATTTCCTCATGCAGATACTACGACACTTGAGGCGACTGCTGTTGTTTCTCCTCCAAAGCAACAACTTGTATCACCACTATCTCATGTATCAGAGCAGCCTCGCTTAGAGCTCTCGATGGCAACTTTCCCACTGATGACTTTATTAACAATTTCTTTGGCCCCGACAGGTGTTGTAGACATGCCGAGCTTATCCAGAATAGGGGGACTTATGGCCCTCCAATCGAGTCCGTCTCAAACTACTACGCCAAAACCGCCTGCTGGCCTCTTATTTGGCTCGGCGACTTCGGAAGTTTTAGTGTCGTCTCCCATTACCGTCTCGATTCCAACGGATGTGCCTGATTTCCTCAAGATTTCTCATAGCTATTTAGAGAGTCTGGCAAAGAAAGTGATTGAGGTTGTGTTGGCAGGTCGAGATACTTTTGAAACCTTCAAACCTATGCTCACGAATAGTTTGAACAACCTCAAATTCGTGGGTGATGTTCACGTTGTTGAGCGTTGCTCAGAAGCCATTTTACGACTAGAGGCACAACTAAGGTTCTTGGAGGCCTTAGGTTGTGCTGACATCCAAGCGCAGATTGCATCCACGTTTGAGAACATTCGAGCTGAAGAAGCTGATAAGTATGAAGCAGCTCGGCGTCGTATAGCTGAGAAGGAGATTCAGGTCGAGCATCTGCAGAAGCTGAATGCTCAAAAACAAGCTGAGCTAGCACTCTCAAATACTTCTTTGGAAGACTTACGAGCGAAGATCATTGCCACTGAAGTAGAGTTGGCTAGGTTGAAGGCTCAGTTTAAGCAGGAAGAAGCTATCGTTACTGAGCTTAACATCAAAAGTGCAACTTCTCTAGTAAATTATCGCATAGAAGCTAGTGCTCTCGAAGAGGCTAAGCAAGAGGTTGCTGCCATGTTGTCCAGCGAGGACGAGCTTCGAAAACGGGCTGAGATGCTGGTATGAGCTGATCATGAAGAGAAACTTTCTGACATTAAGTCCTAGCTTGCCTCGTTCAGTTTGATGAATTGATGAACTTAGTCCTGTATCGTTCATTTGGTAGGAGTAACATTTATCTTATATTGCTTTGTTTTCCCTTGAACAAAAGTAGTGATGTTTTGGCTTTTTTATTGTTTCTTTTGCATGTCGTAACCTGACACAGAACATCAAAATACCGTTTTGACATCTTAGCAATTATTATTTATTCTTCTCGTATTATGCTTTTGCTGTAAATACTGGAAGAAATTTATAAATGCCAGAAGTGTAATATTAACGTGGCGAGTTTTGTGGTCCTGTCCTCTATTGGCGAGAGTCGACAAGTTGAAAGTGTTGCGATCAGAGCAACTTTGCGAACTTATCGCTCTATTAACTAGAGCGATAAGTTAAGAGTATTGCGATCGGAGAAACTTTAAGGACCTATCACTCTATTGACGAGAGCGATAAGTTAAGAGTGTTGCGATCGGAGTAACTTTGAGGACCTATCGCTCTATTGACGAGAGTCGATAAGTTGAGAGTGTTGCGGTTGGAGCAACTTTGAGGACCTATCGCTCTATTGACGAGAGTCGATAAGTTGAGAGTGTTGTGATCGGAGCAACTTTGAGGACCTACCGCGCTATTGACGAGAGTCGATAAGTTGAGAGTGTTACGATCAGAGCAACTTTGAGGACCTATCACTCTATTGACGAGAGTCGACAAGTTGAGAGTGTTACGATCGGAGCAACTTTAAGGACCTATCCCTCTATTGACGAGAGTTGATAAGTTGAGAGTGTTGCGATCGGAGAAACTTTGAAGACCTATCACTCTATTGACGAGAGTCGATAAGTTGAGAGTATTACGATTGGAGCAACTTTGAGGACCTATCGCTCTATTGACGAGAGTCGATAAGTTAGGAGTGTTGTGATCGGAGCAACTTTGAGGACCTATCGCTCTATTGAAGAGAGTCGATAAGTTGAATCCGACAGAGGAATTATTATCACGTGACGGAGTGATGTAGGCAGGATTCAAACTCTATGGATATGAAAGCCGTCATAGGTATAATGTTGACATTGGAAAGACTTTGTCGACAGATTTGTTTTAGATCCTGCTGATAATGCGCAGAAGTTCTAATGGCACTATGCAAAAAGATGCAATGCATGCCCTTAGAGATCTAGTGCCATGTTTTGATAATGCAAGAGTAAAGGTACCCCCTGCGTTTGGGCTTTTGATCCCAGGGCTAAGCCTTTATTAAAACCAGACTGTGCAGGTTTGGAACAACACTAGGGATTTGAACGCATCATTGCGTTTGACCTCATTCTCGTCTTTTAAATACAGGGGCTTGTCCTGCGTCTTATCAGAAGTCTAAACGACTATAATGATGACGAAGAGACCACACTTGGGCGGGAGTCACGGAACTCCATATTACCCAAAGTGATTATATATAAATAGACCTGATCGGTCTTGTCAAGAGCCCAAAACCCTTAAATTCCATCTCGAACTCATAAACGAGTTTCTTCTCGTTAATTCCGAATTCCTTGATTATTTAGAATCGCTTCCGGCCATGGCTTTCAAGGGAGTTTTCTCAGAAGGAGACGAAGGGGTGGTGCACATCATGCCGTCGTCGGAGAACACTACTGGGTCCACCTCTGGGCCGCCGTCAACGCCTCTCTCACCCGCGTCTGGTCATTGAGGTAAGCAATGTTGTCTTTTCGGTTTTAGTACTCTTTTTGATAAGTTCCCTTAAACACCTTAAGTGGGTTCTGAATTGATAATGGAAAGAACTGTTCATCTTATCGATTTTGAGCGTAGGGGTAAGTCCCTACGTTCATTGATGAAACGAAGGGTTGATCCCCTTATTTTGAAACGCTGCTTTAGTTCTGCTACGTTCAAAAAGGATAAAGCAGAATTAAATCCCTCTATTTTTTATGAAATCATAATGTAGATTTAAATTTCTGCGTTCATATTGATTCAACACGGGTCTAGTCTCTTGCGTCTAAGTTGACTTTGACGTAGGTCTGGACTCCTACATTTGAATTCATCTGTAAGAGATTTTATTAACTTTGATTTTATCTGTTTTGTTAATGCAAGATGGGGCTTCTGCTCCTAAGCCCGTCATCTTACATGACTCGGGCTGTGTCCCTTTCATTCAACCCATCTCCATGATTCTCCCAAATGAGAATTATGAGCGGGTAACTGTTTGGGTGGAAAGTTGATGTATGCATTGATGAGTCTATTACAACTTCAAACGCTACAATAAACTCAAGAAAAATCAGTCTTTTATAAGACTTTTTACACAATGAAAACAAAAAGATTAAACTTTCGTCAAACAGCGCAGAGACCGTTTATCGGTCTTCTGCTTGTGTGGGATCTTAGCCTATGATGGGGACATTGATATTCGTGGACCACCAAACGATCAAATCAGATCCGGAGCTTCGTTGATTTACGAAGGAATCAAGAAACCGAAGCAGTTATCTCGGCAACGGCGAGATAACCACTCTTCTCGAGATCACCGCAATGGGGCGATCTCAAGGAAGGAATCGGGCTGTGTAGATCTGACGAGCTCCTCTTGTTTATGATGACGAACTCGATATGATCTCCTCCTCCTCTCTGAAATTCGTGCTCCTTGAGTCTTCAATTCAGCAGGGCTTCGCTGACGTACGAGAATTCCAGATCTGAAAAATGAAGGCCCTGGGGATGTATTTATAGGTTTTAGGAGCCCTGTGTTCGGATAAGAATGGTTGATTCTCTCTTATCTTTAGTTAAAACCACTTAACCACATTATCAGATCAGTTAGAATAAATCCAGACGGTTAACGATCGAAAAACCGCTGAAAATACCAAAATCAGCGTTTTTTTTGTATTGCGGACACTTCTGAGTGTCTTGGCCAAGCCGAGACACTTGAGAGTGTCTCGGCTTGGCTAAGACACTTATAAGTGTCTTGGCCAAGCCAAGACACTACGGGGTGTCTCAGTTTGGCTTTTTCTGGTTTTGGTTTGTCGAGTTTGTTTCCACCATAAATTCGTCGTTCGGACTCGGAATTACGCGGTTCAATATGCGTTGGAAATCCAACGAGGAGATCTACAGGATCCCATGATTGAATCATATGTGAAGTAAATGGGACACGATGGGTGCTCCGCCTTTTGTAAACGACGTGAGGCTCCCGATCAGCTCTTGTTCCCGTTATTCCGAAGTTTTCTTGCTTCGTATGGTCCGCCGAATCACTTCATGTGTTTGTCATCATCAAATGAGCTCTTGTTACTCGGTTAGTGACATTCATCATCTTCTTTCTATCTTGAGCCCTGTGCAGGGACCTATAGGCAATTTTTAACGCCCACAGATACCCCTTCCAAAGTGTTTCAGTCTCGTTTCTTTTATAGATGAGCCTGAAATACTTTGGATATGATCGGTCCAACCTTTAGTTAGTGTAAAAGGACCTGTTGTTAGCTTTGATTCTTGACTCCTTCGATTTTCAATCAATTCGATGTTTTAACGAATAGCTGAAGTTCTCCCGGCGCTGCGTTTATCGTCTGGCCGTCATCAAAATCTTGAATCAAAACTGGTGAGTTGATTTTGGCTTGTATTATCGAGTTGACTTTGAACTAACTATCTCCATCACGATATATTGACTCGTATTGACTTTCATCGCAACGCGTTGACTGGCGTTGACCTAGGGTTACACGTTGACTGGTGTTGATCGGCATTGACCTAGAGTTTCGGATCGCCTAATGTTAACTTTTTATAGTAACGCGTTGACCTAGGGTTACGTGTTGACCGTCGTTGACCTAGGGTTTTGAATCGCCCCGGTGTTGACTTTTTATTGCAACGCGTTGACTGACGTTGACCTAGGGTTACGCGTTGACCGACGTTGACCTAGGGTTTCGGATCGCCCGACGTTGACTTTCTCATTGCAACGCGTTGACTGGCGTTGACCTAGGGTTACGCGTTGACCGGCATTGACTAAGGGTTTCGGATCGCCCGACGTTGACTTTCTCATTACAACGCGTTGACTGGCGTTGACCTATGGTTTTGAGTCGCCCAACGTCAACACAGTTTATACTCGTACGTTTGCTGGAGTATACACGGTTTAAGCTCTTAAGGTATTGGAGCATGACGGTCCTAAATGTCGGAGCTGCAGGACCAACTATAAAAGCTGATTCATCTTTATGTATGGATCTTATCCTGAAGTTATTGGATGCTCAAGTCACGAGACCAACTAATGAAGCTGATGCGTCAATGACTCGCATTTATAGAATTTTTAGCAAATTCTCAGCCATCAACGGGTTTGATTAACCTTTACCGACTACCGTTTGAGTCGGGCTAGCAGGTAGATTGTTTAGATCCGTTCTGCACATAACGTTTTGCTAAAAGAGTTAACTCTTTTAGTGCTACTATATTTAATACATAGACTTTGTCTTTGTCACGGGAATAGACTACCCGGCAATGCGTGTTAGGCGCTGACTCATCCTTACTTAGGATTCAGGATAAAAGTCCCCAGACTCGGATTCTGGTGTCTTCTTCAATCGGTGAAAGACTAAACCGGCAACGCATGTTAGGCGTTGACTTATTCCTTCTTAGGATTCGGGATCAAATTCCCCGTGCGTGTGAAGCACGAATTTTGGCGTTATGAATAACAACCTGCTATAATGTCGAATATGTGGGCTTTTGTCTTTTTTACGGTCAAAGACTAACCGACAACGCGTGTTAGGCGCTGACTTATCCCTACTTAGGCTTCGGGATAAAATTCCCCGGACTGGAATTCTGGTGTCTTCTTCAATCGGTGAAAGACTAAACCGGCAACGCGTGTTAGGCGTTGACTTATCCCTACTTAGGATTCGGGATAAGATTCCCCGTGTATGAAATGTACGGATTTGGAGTTGAGAATTGTGTCTTTTCTAAAGGTAAAGACAAACCCAGAGCGGGAGAGGAAGAATTTTATATTCTATCTCTCAAAACTTAAGAGGAAGAATTTTATATTCTATCTCCAGTTATAAAGGAGACTCGAGGTGGGATCTCCACCCCAGAATCCGGAAAGGTGAAACTAGGAGTGGGATCTCCACTCCGAGAATCGGAAAGACTCAAGCAACCCTAACTTTTATAGGATTGGTTGCTTAATCCAAGAAAAGGGTTCCTCATTTATTGAGGTGAAATTCCGATTTCAACCCTAACTTTTATAGGTTTTGCTGAAAGGGAAAAGGTAGAAATTTTCTGTTTATCGAAAGGGATGACCCGATCTTAGTCCTAACTATCTGCAAGTTTGACCAAGTGAGGTTGGAGGCAATCCTAACTTTTATAGGTTTGATTGCTCAAATTGAAAGTGAACCTCTTGTTCATGGAAGGAATCGAAAGGGGAATTTAGCTTGGTTGTGGTCCTAACTGTTTAAAGGTTTGACCAAGATGGGAATTTGAGACGACCCTAACTATTTAAATGTTTGATCGTTCAATTTGTGGACCTCTTGTTCATAGAAGGAATCGAGAGGGGATTTCGGTTGTGGTCCTAACTATTTAAAAGTTTGACCAAGAAGGGAATTTGAGATGACCCTAACTGTTTAAAGGTTTGATCGTTCAATTTGTGGATCTCTTGTTCATAAAAGGAATCAAGAGGGGATTTTGGTTGTGGTCCTAACTGTTTAAAGGTTTGATCAAGATGGGAATTTGAGACGACCCTAACTGTTTAAAGGTTTGATCATTCAATTTGTGGACCTCTCGTTCATGGAAGGAATCGAGAGGGGATTTTAGTTATGGTCCTAACTGTTTAAAGGTTTGACCAAGTAGACAGTAGGAGTGGGAGTACAAATCACAGTGGGAGTATTGACTTGTACAAGTCGCTCAGAGGGGGTTTCTGGTGTTAAGTGACAAATGTTTAACACGGAAGGGTTTGATAACCGTCAATGATCAGGAGATTAAAATTCTAAATACTAAGTCCGGACTCTAACAATGAGAATGTTGAGTGCACAGACGTAGCGAGAGTTTCAGTGAGAGTTTCTTATTCATCACCTTCTTGTAGTGACTAGGTTATCCCTAAGAATACACTATATAGAAATCTCTCGGGAACTTCCCGTTACATGAATTATCTACCCTCAGCTTTCTTCGTGAAAATGGGCCTAACATTGTACTCAGTTGCATGATCGGGTTATCCTTAAGAATACCAGGCATGACATTCTCCAGGAACTTCCTGTGAAAGAAAGGAAATAGTTTAGACTCATATACCTATTGGAGTGTCAGGGAGCAGTTTAACCTCTTATATCGGTTGGAGGATTGAGAAGCAGTTTATACTCGTATACTCTTCGGAGTAGCACACCGTCATTTGGCTTATTCTAGCTTTATGGCGCCAGAGTCGATTAGAGCTTGAATCTTGTTCTTTAGACCGAAACAAATCTTAGTAGGATGGAGAACCCTCCTGTGATACGCACAGTAGTTTGGGTCCGTAATCTTCTTAGCTCCCTCCTGATCTTTAATAGGTGGTAGCTCAATCTCACCGTTATTCAAGAGGTACTCGAAAATATCCGAAACTTCCTCATCCTTGAAAGAGTACTCTTTTTAGAGTCCCGGATCTGGAGTCCTTTGCTGCTTTTGAAGTTGTTGTTGTGATGTCTAATTATTATCACTAGCAACCACAAGCATTGACTGCTGGCTTCTTTCGATCTTCTTCCTTCTGAGGAAGCGTTCGGCTTGTTCGTCGCGCACCTTCAAATCTTTCCAAGTCTTGGATGGGTTTAATCCCATGACTCCAACACGTCCAAAGAGAGGTTGTTGTGGTAAGTTTGTAGGATGAATTCCTCCGTGATCCGATCTCGACAATTTATCGCTTTGTTCCGGAAGCGTTTAACAATGTCGGCGATTATTTCTCCGTCTTTTTGCTTCTCATCAAAGAGTGTCCTGATGGATACCTCGGCGTCATCATCAAAGAAGTTGCTGAGGAATAAGCTCTCCATATCGTCCCAACTGTTGATTCTTCCATGCTTGAGACGGCGGTACCAATCGAAGGTAGGCCCGCGAAGGGTGCTAACGAATGACCGAACCATCAGTGCTTCATTGCCGGATATCATGCCCAAGTAAGACTTAAAGTAGATGAGATGCTAAGTGGGGGAGACCTTCCCGTCGAACAGCGTGAAGTTGATCAAGTTGAATTTGGCCGGATACGGGATCGACTCCCACTCTCTCGGGTAAGGACACGGAATGCCGGTCTTCTTTACTCCTCGAGCCGACATCAGAGCGTTGATTTTGCTCTCGTCCCTCATTTTTTCATCCTCATCTGTATCATGCTTCGAATGATTTCTGAGAGAAATAACGGGACCACCCCCTTCGTTGTTATCTTCGGTTGGACCACCCCCAGCGTTATTGTTGTCGAGAGGGATATCAATGTTGATAGTCTCATCCGGTTCTGGATTACTATCTATTGTATTGACTTGTTCTACTGCAACGTTGCAATGACTGGATTCGCCAATCTGTCTTGATAAAGCTTGAAGTTGCAGGTCATGTAACTCCCTCATCTGTTGTATGTTCAGTTCTATTTCAACCTTAAACTCTTCTTTCTGCTTAGCGAGAGCATTTTCGATCATCTGAGTTATTTGGTCAGGAGTGATGGTGAGCGCTTCACGGGATTGCCCTAGGCTGGATATAGTAGCATTTGAAGTAATTGCGGAGCAAGCATCTGACGCTTCATCATCTGAGGATAATCCTCTATTCATCCTTTGATAATCCCTGCGTCTAGTGGTTCCCAATTGCAAACGGGTCAGACGATGCGTTATGAGGGGATCAGAATTAGAAGGTTGAATCGACTTTCCCTTATCAGCCGTGTTGATGGTGACCGCGGATTGTTTAGGTCCTACAGCTTCTAGCTGGAGCCGAGACATTAATTGAGCTATTCCTGAATTGATTCTTTTGCCTGGAGAAAAGTTAGGGCTAGGCCCGCTTGAAACAATCGGAGACTTTTCCTTGTTGACCATGTTAATGGTAACTTCTGGGAATTCGTCATCTCGAATGACCGATCTTCTTTTGTGAAAACGCCTTTATTTAGGTTTCAACGCTTCAAAGGAAAGCCTTTGGAACACCGAGACCCTCTATGGAGCGGTCTTGGGGCAGCTACACGCTGATAATACTACCCTGATAAGTTTGGTACATGGACAGTGAGAATCCGTTTTTTGGGTATTTCTCTTTCATGATTTATTCGTACTCCCAGCCCGATAGTACAACTCATCGATATTATGCCTGGAGCAATCTATCGACTGTTTACATGAATTCTCAGGTATAAAACGTTCGTCTGTCTGACGCGTTTTCTTCTGAGTAAACAACACCTTGTTGGAGTCTATAGGAGTCACACGTTTGGAATCACACTTTTCTGAGAGTGAAACCTTAATGGGCTCCTGGCCTTCTGTACGCACCCCTAAGCGGGCGGTTACAGGAATCAACTTGTTAGGAGGTCATGTACGACCCCCAGTCTGGATGTTTGCTCGAGGCTCCTTCAACGGTCCTAAGCTTTCCTTAATAGACGCTTTGCCTCGATCCTCGGGTAGAGAACCGATGCGATCCTTCAATGGAATTCTAGATTTGGAGAGATCCACGCTGTCATAGGGTTTCACTGGAGGTGCAGGAGCAATAGGAGTAGGATCTGGAGTTGACGAAGGCCGAAGAGCAGCCTCAGATGCTTTTGCCTTAGGCGCTGATTTGTCCTTTGGCATCCAAACTTGCTTAGATCTTGGTGGATTTTTGACCACCTTTTCCTTCTGCAACTCCTGTACCTTCCATACAAGGATCCTCGTCAGCGCTAGCAGTGCGCGGCGCTTATGGATACGCTCCTCAAGAGTTAAACGGGTCTTTTTGACACGAACCCATTCATTGGTCGCTGGTTTGGAGGAGGAGGCATTTGCTTGCTGCTGGAACACTTGGCGCCTTCTGAGTTTCAGATCCACATCATAGCAGATCCCGTCAACAGGCTCCAAAGCCTTGGTAAATTGGCGCACGAGATGTTGACGGCGCCTTTGACGAGCCCTCTTCATCAGCACTGGTGCACTTTCAACGGGCAACTCCTTGACTTTCAAGGAGTTGTCACGAACGTTAGATCTGGTTTCTTTGGAGGCCGGAGAGGGGTCTTCCACTGCATTCGGTTTCAGATCACCAGCCCTGGTCTTTAGATCTGAAAGCATGTTCTTCACGGCGGTGGTTTTCCTGCGTTTACAAGAAGAAGATCTGGAGGAGGAGGAGGAAATATATTCCTCAAATTTCTGCTGGTCGAATTCGTATTCGACCTCTTTGTTTATCGGGATTTTGATCGCTGGTTACGGCACGACAGCTTCGGCAGCGAAGTTGTTGGCTCCCACTGTGGTCGCCAGCTTATTTGGATGGAAAGTTGATGTATTCATTGCTGAGTCTATTACAACTTCAAATGCTACAATAAACTCAAGAATAAACAGTCTTTTTATAAGACTTTTTACACAATGAAAACAAAAAGATTAAACTTTTGTCAAACAACGCAGAGATCGTTTATCGGTCTTCTGCTTCTGTGGGATCTTGGCATGTGACGAGGACGTTGATATCCGGGACCACCAAACGATCAAATCAGATCCGGAGCTTCATTGATTCGCGAAGGAATCAAGAAACTGAAGCAGTTATCTCAGCAACGGCAAGATAATCACTCTTCTCTAGATCACCGCAACAGGGCGATCTCAAGGAAGGAACCAGGCTGTGTAGATCTGACGAGCTCCTCTTGTTTATGCTGACAAACTCGATCTGATCTCCTCCTCCTCTCTAAAATTCATGCTCCTTGAGTCTTCAATTCAGCAGGGCTTCACCGACGTACGAGAATTCTAGATCTGAAAAAATGACGGCCATGTGGCTGTATTTATTGTATTCAAGAGCCCCATGTTTGGATAAGAATGGTTAATTCTCTCTTATCTTCAATTGAAACCACTTAACCACATTATCAGATTAGTTAGAACAAATTCAGACGGTTAACGATCGAAAAACCACCGAAAACACCAAAATCAGCTTTTTTTGTATTGCAGACACTTCTGAGTGTCTTGGCCAGGCCAAGACACTTGAGAGTGTCTCGGCTTGGCCGAGACACTTATAATTGTCTCGGCCAAGCCGAGACACTTGGAAGTGTCTTGGCCTGGCTAAGACACTTATAAGTGTCTTGGCCAAGCCAAGACACCATGGGGTGTCTTAGTTTGGCTTTTTCTAGTTTTGGTTCGTCGAGTTTGTTTTCACCGTAAATTCGTCGTTCGGACTCGGAATTACGCGGTTCAATATGCATTGGAAAGCCAACAAGGAGATCTACAGGCTCTCATGATTGAATCATATGTGGAGTAAATGGGACACGAGGGGTGCTCCACCTTTCGTAAACGACGCGAGCTCCCGATCAGCTCTTGTTCCTGTTATTCCGATGTTTCGTTGCTTTGTATGGTCCGCCGACTCACTTCATGTGTTTGTCATCATCAAATGAGCTCCTGTGACTTGGATAGTGACGTTCATCATCTTCTCTCTGTCTCGAGCCGTGTACAGGGACTTATAGGCAATTTTTAACGCCCACAGTAACCTCTGAGGCGCTCTATTTGAGGCCCGATTGCACTCTCTTCCTCCTTAGGCACTTGGAAAACCAGGTGAAACAAACCTTCTCCATCGTGATGCATGGTTAGGGCTCCTTCTCTGAATTCCATGCTTCTATCAAGGAAGGATTAAACAGCCTTGCTGAAGTCAACCTCCCTTATGCTCAATGTTGCATCGAGAAATTCACCACTTCTCGGTGCCGCTCGTTTCTTGGAGGAGCTGAAGCATACAGATTTGGGGCCCAAGATACAATGGGCCATAAGCAATGCTTGGCTGAAGAAGAAGGTGGGTGATAGAGCTCGAGCCCATGGCATTTCAGAGAAGAAAGCTTCCATTTGGCGCTTACAGGAGCAGCGCCGCTGCGCAAGGGCCAATCTTATCGCAGGGGAACTAACCCCAGAAGAGTTCGATCTCGAGGACGCCACCCTCAACGTGAGGGTTCAAGCAGAAAAGGAAGCTGTTCAGACAATGCAACAAGAGGCTTCTGCTGCGGCTGCATCCTCCGACGTTCAACTCCGCAAGAAGGCCGAAGAGGAAGTGCTGGCCAAGCACGATAAGGACATATCTAAAACTGAGGATCATCTCCTCAGTTTCTGTTTGCTTTAAGCCCCTGTGGCACTTGTTATTAATTTTGTAATAACTTTATGCTATTTTCCAAAACACTTATCATCTGTCTGTGATGAACTGCTGATATATAT
>BQKN01000671.1:139834-150666 GCA_022839385.1 Asparagus kiusianus | reverse complement strand
ATATAGTCTCTTCGTTGTATTTTCTGTATTGTGATCTCCTGAAATGCTGTGATCTTGACTTTGGATTATTGTTAGAGTAGTCTCTGAAAATTTCCTTATTAGGATTAAACCTCTGCATTTGAGTGAATTCAACGTGGGTCTATCAAAAACGCAGGGTTGGGCCTTGCGTCTAAGAGACTTGAAACGCAGTTATGAGACTTACGTTCAGGAAGGTTAGATGCTTCCTTTCTTAGTCCTTAGGAATGTGATCCAAATTATTAGGACCTTTTCCACTGCATTAGATCGCACTGAAGATCATTTGGTATATTTTGGGAATTTTCTTTATTATAATAATTCTCAACAACTTCAATCGTTAGAGGTGTAATGTTAACTTAACGTCATACAAAGTAGGAGAAATAACTTACTATTCCTTGTTCAAATGAACTTCTAGTAGGCAACCCCCAATCAGACTTAACTGGGGGTTTGGAGGAGGGCGACTTCATGAACTACGAATAGTATTTCTTGAGAAACTTCCCGTTAATTGGCATCATGAGCCTGTCACCTTTTTTATCGATGAGACAGTAGGCTCCATTGGAATAGACTGTCTTTATTACAAAGGGTCCCTCCCATTTGGGATTGAATTTTTCTTTGGTTTTGTGTGTCATCATCATATGTCGTGTGACGGCTAAGACCAAATCTCCTTTCTTGAAAATCCGTTCCTTAAACTTTTTGTTATAGGCTTTAGAAATCCGGGCTTGATATAACTCAATCTGCTGCTGAGCTTGAAGTCGCTTGTCATTTAAGGCTTCAAGTTCCTGAAGGCGCAGCCTATGTTTCTCCTCCTCTGTCATTCCGGTCGTGATGGCGACTCTCAAAGAACGTATCTGGATTTCCAATGGCAGCGCGGCTTCGCAGCCATATACTAACGAGAACGGCATGGCTCTTGTAGGGGTTCTAACCGTCGTGCGGTAGGCCCACAGATATTCACCGAGTTTCTTATCCCAATCGCGTCGACTCTCAGAAATAAATTTCTTGAGAAGTTTCACAATGGTCTTGTTAAAAGCTTCAGTGAGGCCATTTGCCGGCGGATAATATGTTGTAGATGAGACACTTTGGATTCTAAACTTGTCACAAAATCTCTAAAATTCAAAGCTAACAAATTGTGTTCCATTGTCGTGGACTATGCGTCTCGAAACTCCGAAATGGTAGATGACGTGATGTTTGATGAATTTGATCACATTTGAGGTCTTGACTTCTTTCAATGGGATTGCTTCCGCCCACTTGGAGAAATAGTCGGTTAGGGCCAGAATGAATCGATGTCCCTTGGAATTCGAAGGAGAGATTGGTCCCACGATATCTATCCCCCACATTTTGAACGGCCAAGATGTAAATATGGGATGCAAGTTCCCTGGGGCTTGATGAATGAAATCACCATGAATTTGACATGCGTGACAACGTTTGGCATAGTCAACCGCATCTGTAAACATTTTTGGCCAATAATAACCAATACGTCTGAGGCGATCTCCCAACTTAGCCCCGGATTGATGAGCTCCACACATTCCATCATGAGCCTCCTCAAGGGCCTCTTTTGCTTCCTTTCGTGAAAGACATCGAAGTAAAACTCCATCGTGTGATTTACGGTATAGGGTTTGAGAGACCGTATCATAATTGAATCGGAGGGCCTTTCGCTTGATGGCGGGCGCTTCCTTGGAATTGTCGGGCAAAATTCCGTACATGACATAATTGATATACGGGAATCACCAATCCTTAGGTTCAAATTCCATTGAAGTTGCATAGACTTCTCCGGTTGTTGTCTTGTCTGAACTCTCTTCCACGGGGAGTTTGGAACAATATAATTCACGCCCAATGACAGGAATAGTTGTTTCAGCCCCTGGGGGCAACGCTAATGAAGTTGCCAACGAGGCTAACGCGTCCGCATAAGCATTCTGAGCTCATGGGATATATCCGATGAAGAAACCTTTGAACCTCTTAGCTTGCTTTAGCACCGCTAGATAGTACGGGATCAGATCCACGTTACGCACTCCGTATTCTCCTCGGACTTGATTTATGAGGAGCTGAGAGTCACCGTAAGCCTCTAGATGTCGAATGTTAAGCTCTTCGGAAAATTACATTCCTAATAGCAGAGCGTTATACTCAGCTACGTTGTTGGTGCAGGGTTTAATCAGGGAAAATCCTCTTAGGATCACATGACCATTTGGGGAAACGAGTACGACCCCCACTCCTGTAGTAATTGCTCCATGAGGGTTTGCTCTGGATGCACCATCAAAGAATAACTTCCACACTTGCATAACTTCTTGAGTTACACAAGCTTCGGCAACTTCATCGGGTAACTCTTCATACAACTTAGACGTCCCTGGCACCGGATGATCGGCTAGAAAGTCCGCCAAAGCTTGACCTTTGATAGCCTTTTGGGGCATAAATTGCATGTCATATTGTGACAGGAGGATGGTCCATTTTGCTAACCGGCAATTCAAAGAGGATGGTTTTGTCATGAGAACTCTCAGGGGATTTACCTTAGAGATGACATGGATTGTTTGTCTAACCAGGTAATATTGCATCTTTTGGACAACAAATACCAAAGCGAGATATTCTTTTTCGATCGGATTATATCGGTGTTCGGCACCCATCATGGTCCTACTTAAGTAGTAGATGGCTTGCTCCTGTCCTTGGTTATTATTTTGGGCTAATAAAGCTCCAAGAGAATGATCCATAGCTCTCATGTATAGTAGGAACGGTTCTCCTGATATCGGGGCCACAAGGACGGGTGGTTGAGTGAGGTATTTCTTGATCTCCTCAAATGCTTTATGATAATCTCCATCCCAAACAAAAGATACTCCCTTCTTCATGAGTTTAGAAAAAGGTTGACAGCGTCCCGAGAGGTTGGAGATGAATCTTCGAATGTAGGCCAATCTGCCTTGCAAGCCTCTTAGTTCTTTGAGGTTCTTCAGAGGCGGCATGTCTTGGATGGCCCGTACTTTTTCTGGATCAAGTGAAATTCCCTTGGATGTAACCATAAATTCTAGGAATTTTCCGCTCGATACCCCAAGGAATGATTTTGTCGGATTCATCTTCAGTTGATGTGTTCGCATGATGTCGAACATTGTCTTCAAATCTGTAAGATGATCTCATTTGTGTTGGCTTTTCACTGCTATATCATCAATGTAGCATTCGATCTTCTTGCGTAGATGTTCGTGAAAGATTGTGTTCATTGCACATTGATAGGTTGCACCTGCGTTTTTCTATCCAAAGGGTATCACTGTGTACCAATACACCCCCAATGGTGTTCTAAAAGCAGTATGCCTTTCGTCTTCAGGATACATCTTGATCTGATTGTACCTGGAGAATCCGTCCATGAAAGACATCCTCTCATATCCGTAAGTGTTGTCGATCATGACATCCGTGATAGGAAGTGGAAACTCATCTTTTGGACAAGCTGCGTTAAGGTCACAAAAGTCTATGCATATCCGGACCTTATCATTCTTCTTGGGAACTAGAACATTGTTGGCTACCCAGTCAAGGTGTTGTTCCTCTCTGACAAAGCCTAAGTCTATGAGATTTTTAACTTCCGATTCAATTGCTTCCATGATCTCTAGACGAAACCTACGTTGTTGTTGTTTAACGGGTTTTACGTTTGGATCAATGTTGAGACGATGCATGGCGATCTTCGGATCGAGGCCAGGCATATCTTCATAATTCCAAGCAAAGACATCTATGTACTCTCAAATAAGAAATACCAGATCTTCTCGCTCGGATGAAGATAGACTTTTACTTATGAAGATTGGTTTAGGGTCAGACTCATCTCCCATGTTAACCTGAATCACCTTATCTTCAGTGGGTGGCTCGCGCTGCTCGAAGCACATATCCCACAAAATATTAAGGCACTTGATCCAAGGGTCATTGGTTGATTCGATCAACTCTTCGTCACCCCCTGCGCCTTCGTTTGGGTGACTGGTTGAAACCATGTTCACTGTCAGATTTTTAAAAAGAGGTCCGACACTAATATCAAATTCCTATGAGGATGTCCCGGATGAATGGTCTTGACATAGACAGCCGCACGTTTTGTTTTTTGAAGGAGAAGGGGTTGTGACATAACCTACACCTCTTCCAGTTTTTTGATAATAATCGGGAGGTTTTCCTTCCAGAGTCAGAGACATCCGAATTGGCATTCGTCTTCCTTTCTCAAAATTTAAACCCTTTTTCTCGTTAAAGTTGTAACCCATTCATTTTATTAATTGGATGTAATTAGGTTCATGGTAATGGAATTGAGGAATCCTATTATCTTCTTCCGAACTTCCTCATTTGAGTAATTTAGTTTTAACTTTACCGAAGTGGATCGGCTTCTGCCCTTTCCTTTTGGACGAGACTTTGAAGAAAGCCTTCTGGGCATCTTCTACTTCTTTGTCTGAAGTGAAGGATGATTTAATCGGCAATGTGAGTGTTGCATCTGCGCATAATGTGCACCATGGGTTGGTACCTGTATTAGTATCATTCTCTATTTGTTCATTGTCAGAGGATTCATCAGACAAGTACGCCAAAATAAAATCTTCATTAATGCACCACTCGCCCTCACTCGGTACATTATTATTATTCTCGACTAGACCTATTACATTGAAGTTTAACTCCCATGGGCAATCTTCTTCAGGGTCTGGTTCGATGTTAGCTTCATTGCCACTATCAACATCTTCTTTCTCCTGAGATTTCAGGTAGAAAACAAAGTATGTATGGAAGTTTTCTACCACTCTAAAAGGGTACTTTTCTGCGATTAGGGTTTGAACTTCTCCTTTATCATTGGCATACTTTATGACCTAATGTAGGGTAGACAGGACAATGCGGTTTGCATAAATCCATGGTCGTCTCAACAATAAATTATAGGATGTGTCCGCATCTATAATGTAACATGTCACCTCAGACTTGAGATCTTCGATTTGACACCTGAGCTTGATCGTTCCTAGGGGCCGAGTGCTGTTGGCGTTAAAACCGAAGATAGTGGTTTGGGTGGTGTTCAACCGATGCATGGAAATCCCTAAGACCTACATGACCTTGTAAGGCATGATGCTGAGTGCTGAGCCCGGGTCAACTTGAACACGGCTGATTTCTGAGGACCCAATGTATCCTGTATAGTACAAAGGCTTGTCATGCTTGTGCTTGACCTTCATGTCTTCCTGAGTAAATGATATGTAGGGTAAACTTCTTGCTTCTTGCAGACATTGCGGGCAAGATTGGTGTTCAAAAGCTTCGGGAATCGGAGTGACTTGAGTAATAAAGCTCTCTGTGTTCTTTAACGCTTCAATTAGAGCTTCCTTGGTGGTTTTGGACAATCTCAGGAGCTCATATAGGGTAATCCTGTTCGGTATGTTGGCCAACTACGCTATGGCGTTGAATTGGAATAGAGCACTCGATTCCCCGGGTTCTTGAAGGAGGTTCTTATTGTACCGAGTTTCTTTCTGTTTCTCTTTATCAATTGACTTTTGAGGAACAGAACCCCTAGCGTCTTGGTGCTATTCTTCGACTTCTTGAGCATTTTGGTCGTAGTCCTTCAGATAAGCTTTTCCTGACCAGGTGCCAGGATTGCCTCCCGGGTATGCTGCAAGAACGATCCTCTCTTCCTCTGAGTCGGTGAGGGGTTTGAGATGATCATCATTCTCATTAATGGAGGGGCTAATCATGTTGGATGACTTAGCCTTACCTCCCTTCTTTTTGGACAAAGCATTTATCCACTGTCGGTCTTCAACCAGGTTAGGATGTACCCACATAATTTCCCCTTTTGGGGTAGTGAGGGTTACTAACCCCCTGTCTTTCTGATTGTGTAAGTCGGTATTTTTCAGGCGCATCTCCCCTTTATGGATGAGTACAACACCATCTGCAGCTGTTATTGGAGGAAAATCACCGAACTGGACCGCTATCAAATTGGTGGATACGGCCTTCTGTTCGGGTTTCAATATAAGCACATTGGCATTCACCAGATTTTGTAGGATATCCTTGAAGACATAACATTTTTTGGTGGGATGTCCCAAGAACCTATGATAACGACAGTAATTAGGGTCATCTACTTTCCCTGCTTCATCTGGTTTTCTGATCTCGGGAAGCTGCAACTTGTTATTCTTCCAAAGTAGCTGAAACAAAGTGTCCACATGTTCTTCTTTGAAAGAGTACTACTTAGGCACTCTTTGCTGATTTGGTGCCTTGCCTTGCTTAGCAGGTGGTGCTCGCATGTTGGTGTCGGTAGCCAAAGTCTCCTTCCCCTTGGATCGAGGGGCATTGTTCTGGTTGCGTTGCTATTGCGGCTTAGGTTGTATAACTTCCTCAGCCTTGACGCGTGCAACGATTACTTCGGCTTGTTCCCCTTGCGAAACCAACTGTCTCCAAGAACGACATTCCGCCACCCCCATTTGAGCAATGAGCTAGGTCTGCAAGTTGTGCTTGCAAGTTTCAACCAAGGTTGATTGAGTCATACCTGACGGGCATCGCAATGCCATGCTGTGGAATCTTTCCACATAAATTTTGATAGACTCTCCCTTTCTCTGCTTGGTGGCGAGGAGAGTCGGGATGGAAACCTTTGTATTATCCTCAAAGAACTTGGCTAAGAAAAGCCTTTCTAGATCTACCCATTTTTGAATAGATCCAGCAGGCAATTTCATGAACCACTCGAAGGCAACACCCTTAAGGGTGTCAATGAACAAACGGGTCAGGATAGCGTCGTTTGCCACCACATCTCTGGTTTGTGATTTGAAGTAGTAGATGTACTGATTCGGCAATCCTATGCCGTTGAAGGGCTACAGAGTTGGGGCATTAAACATCGATGGATAGGGAGCTGTATCCCATTCGGCAGGATAAGACCATACCACTCCTTCCTCACGAAGCTCACTTTTGTTGGCGATTGCGTTGAGGCGGGCTTCTAGCTCATCCACTTTAGAGGACTGAGGATGTAGCTCTCTTTCCATCTCCTTCTCGTTTTCAAAAGAGGACTCTATGTTCTGAGCCTCACAATCTGAATTCTCAGGCGCTCTCTGCTTTCCCTTTGAGATTGTCCTTCGGGAAGACTTAGGTCTTTGGCCTTTTTCTGTAAGGAGCTGGCCCAACATGTCCTTCATCTGAAGAAGTGTCTCTTGTTGTGCCTGGAGTATGATGTGATGTTCGTCAACTCTCTTGGCTAGGTCATCGGAGCTTCCTTTCATGTAAACGGGAGTCTCATGTGCTACGACAGAGCTTGAGGGTTGAGAATCCGCAATTGCTGAATGTTCATCACCGGAAGTAATCCCCTTAGCCAACTTTTGATAATTAACCGAGCGGATCACTCCCGTGCGAGTCCGAGTGTGCCGATATACTCCTTCGAACTCATCACAGATTTCCCGAACAGTCGGGGAATGACTTCTCTCTGATCCATCAAAGTCGGGAGCTAATGCTTTTCCTCTACCGATCACATTGATAGTGACCTCGAGGTATTCAGTTTCGAAGACTTTCTTTTTGTTCCTAGCGATGTTTGTCATTTTGTTGAACACAGATTGCCGAGGTGCGGATGCGCAACAGTAGCATTCCGAGAGAACCGCGAAAATAAGCCACTCACATTGACATGAATGAGCTATTTGTTGCGCAGGTCTCTCTCGACAGTAATTCCCACAAATCAGAGACTTGGGAGGAGTCTTCCATTGAGCATGGAGATAGAACCCCCTGTCCCTGAATGGGTAGGACTGGTTCTTGTTGGTCATGAACTTGGAATCCACGTTGATCTCTTTGAACTTGATAGATCACTCCTCCATCTGGAGAATAAACGCGAGGGCCACGTTTAGATTTATAAACATCAGGCCGAAACCTATGTTTGGTTGATGGAACAGACCCTTGAGGGTCCTGTTTTGGGTGAACAACGTATTGATGAGGATCGCGTTTAAGTTGTATCATGTGAGGTTCATAATTGGGCTCGTTACCACGAAGCGTGTGCTCTAGAGTAGAAACGCATTGTTCGGGTAGAACCTTAGAAACACGATCCTCATGTTGGGCAAGGGATCGGCTTTCTCGAAGATGTGCCCATCGTATGGATCTTCTCCGTCTTCGAGCGGCGTTCTTTTTTGCTTGTTTTAAAGCCTTGGCAGCAACGTCATTGGCGTTTATAGAGCTCGCCTCCTCCATAGGCCGTTTGTGACCTGTAACATGTTGTGTTGACGCGGACGTGGAACGTTCAACTCGTTGGACGAGTTCGGCAGAGGCTAAGCCTGCTCCTTTGGCGGAGGGGCTGTTCGATGAATATTGAACAAAGGATAGGGCTTTCTTTGGCATTTCAGCAACAGTTTTGATCTCTTTGGAGATCTTGCGAGTGTTGTGCCTAGCCTTGGGGCTAAGCGATCCAGAGGAGAGGGCTTCCTCGTACTTAGCTTGGTCAAACTCCACGAGGAGAGTTTCAATGATTCTTCTCGTGAGATGGACGTCGGATTGCGCCACCACTTCTTCGTCAGAGAATCTAGTCTCCAACAGAGTCGCCATCTTTGGTTTGGTGGAAAATTTATAGTAAACAGAAAAGTTGAAAGAAATATATTTAATTTGTATTCTCTTAATCTCCATTATAATTTGGATTTCCGATTACAAAATAGAGGAGAATGATCTGGATTCTCCCCTTTGTTTAATTCTGGGTTCTTCACAGTAGCGATGGAGTGTGCTTCCTTCGAATGTTTGCGTCGAATTTGCTCTCCATTGACGATCCGCGCGCCTCAATTTCACCAGAACAATTAGAGGACTCCTCATGAGTTTTATAACTCAGAACGAGTGTCAAACTCTATGAAAAGAGTTGTTTGAACCGAATAATTGGTTAATATGCTAAGTATCTGAATTCTTTGTTGCTACAGAATGCTTTCCAGGCCCAGCCTTCGATCTCGTCTTTCGAAAATCGATCCTTAGAATCCGATCACCGAAATTCCAGCCCTTAACTCTGTTGAGTTTGTTGATATTTATAAGGGGAATAGGGGTGTAACTACCCCTATAATCCGCTCCTAAATGGGGTTTAGTCGTCCTATTAATCGGGTGTAACAATCAAATTAAACCACTCCCCAGATCATGGGTGAAAAATAGTTTTTGGAACTGTTTGGATCGCGTTTGAACGAGTCAAAGCCTTGATCTGGCATGAATTCTGTGTTAAAACGCGGTGTCTGGAAGCGCGTCTACAGCGATTGGAAGCTACATTTGTAGTATTGGGAAGCTACGTTTGCAACGATTGGAAGCTGCGTTTGCATTGATTGCAAGCTGCCTTTGTAGGGATGGGAAGCTGCGTTTGTAGCGATTGGAAGCTGCGTTTGTGTTGCTGAGGATACATTGATTGTGTCACTTTGACTTTAGAACGTAATCATTTATGCTTCAGCTGCAGGGATGAGTTCTGCATCTTGGTTTGGAGAGATTGTTGACTTGTAATCCCTTCTTGATCTCCAGGAGAATCCTTCAATTGTAGCCTTCCTTTGTTGACATGAAAGTTGTTTATTTGTAACTTTCCTTATACAGAAGCCATTAAATTATAACTTCTATCCTTGACTCGTTCCATGGGTATTAGCTATCTGTTATGATTTTTAGACAGCCTACAGTACACTTGCGGATGAAGCTTGAAGTTGGATCTTCAACTTGAATTGTAAGACTTCACTCCACAATTCCGCCAACCTCCATTGGATATGATCGTTGAAGCTCTATTCCATTCATCCTCCAACTTATTATTTGTCTATAATAAATAACAAAACACAAACACTAGACAAACAATATTAAATGTAAATTGTTTGTTAAATCATCATCAAAATAAGAAGGCTAACAGATTCGATAGGTGTGACGCCCAAGGGTTCACACAAGGCTGCAGTCCAAGATGAAACCCGGACTGTCAAACCTGTCATGCACCCACACAGTGCATTAACACGTTTTACCAATCATAGTAATATCCTCTAGTAGAATCAATAAGAAGTGAAGGTACAAAACAGACAAAATGAAGAAGTAAAAAACAATAGACATGATATTAAAGGAGAGGTCTCATAAATAAAAGAATCATGTCTCAACTGAAGTACATCTGATATCTGAAATAATAAAATGTCTCAACATGAATCAACTAAATCTCATACTAAGGCCCTCTGCCTTTATAAAATGAATACAACTCTAAAGTTTGAACAATGAATGTAACTATACGGTGGAGCTTCAACTACTAAGATTGTGCGACAACGACTATGCTAGAACTCCGTCATCCTATGGCTCTCCGAAACTCTGAGCTGCCTAAAGGAGACAATTTAAACAAAAAGAACACCAACAAGAGCGTCAGAGCGCTATAGCAATATCACCTCCATCCGCTCCCAGGGGAAGGGCTGCTAGATGACATGGAGGCTCTACCTATTAAGCATAGTCTAACTAAATCAATTTTTCCGTATCTAATGGAATTAATATTTAGATACCTACAAAATAAGATGTAGTACGTCGAGTGAAATAATCCAAACAAGGAAACCCTCATGTTTATACCATATGTCTTAATTTGTAGATACCTAAACATTAATACCGAACTAGAGATAAACAATCTAAAGGAAATCAATAATTAGAAACCCACAACACGAGACTGGTACGTCGAACGAAATAATCCAAACAAGGAAACTCTCATGTATATACCATGTCTCAAATTGTGAATTCCTAAATATCAATTCCAACTCTATAAATGAAAACAACAATCAAAAGAAAATACTCTAATCCTCAACTATATAGAACCAATGTAACATCTCGAACTACCCTCGGGTAGCCGGCGCAATAACAAAAGAAGAATCACCCAACTCAAAAATCACCTTGGGCCATATCATGTATGCCATATATCAAAGGATGTACCCTACTCATGG
>BQKN01000671.1:127114-139734 GCA_022839385.1 Asparagus kiusianus | reverse complement strand
TGTGTGTGTGTGTGTGTGTGTGTGTGTGTGTGTGTGTGTGTGTGTGCATCTCTACGTACAATAGCGATAATTTTGTAAGGTTCTTACTCAATCGCTCTGTGGTAATAGGTTTTATCTCCTTATTCGGGATACTTTTGTAAGGCTCGCACGATACTATGCGGATATCAGATACAACCTCCTTACTCAATCATCCTTACGACAAATAGATTTTATCTCTTGATTTTTGGATATGCTCATTAGTCCTGCGGTAATAGGTTTTATCTCCCTATTTCTGGATATGCTTCCAGATAATCATACAACAGTGAATAAGCACCTCAGCCTAACCCGAAAAACATACACAGATCATCTTCGAGAATTTGGTACAACCGAGGTCTCGTTAGAGGAAAACATCTAAATACTCCTAGTGTGGTACAACTGAAATCTCATTACGTGATAAACATCAACACTGAGCATCCATAACTGATGAGCAATACTTTAACATATATTAATTCACTTTCATCAACTCAACATCTGTCAAAATAACATAAACTAAGTGTACGTGCACATATCTTGGTGTGCGTATCCATATCTGGTGTTCACCATCATCCCAGGTGTTAAACAACTCTTAAGCATCATAATATAACAATATAAGATCGAGAAACTATCTCAAAAATCAAAACAGTGTATCACAAAACATTCACAGGCCACTACCAGACTGGCGGTCGACCGCAGAGTATGCAGCGGTAGACCGAACTGCAACCAGAAGCCTCACAGGCCTCGGTCTGGTGCGCGGTTGACCGCAAGGTGTGCGTCGGTCAACTGAACGCGATCTATTCAGAAAGTGCAGGTTTCTGCACAGATTGTATTCGTGTTGTGTTTTTTATGATTTAAACCTGTTTAAATCATACTGAAACATACATAAAATATTGTAAACTTCAAGTCGTCATCTCTGGGAATTATCAAAAACCAATAACATGATTAATTGCAAAAAAAAAACATGCTTAAACCCTTAAACATGCATAAAACATCACTATGACGATTAAACTTATAAAACTCAGTTAAACAACATGAAACATTAAAACATGATAAAATATAAATATGAACAGAAGAAAAATTTATTTAAACATGTTCATCTTACTTAGGTTTCACAAACCTAGGGTTTAAGCATAATTAACTTACATAAAAACTCAACTAGTTTGTAAATCTAGGGTTTAAACATGATTAGAGCATGATTAACAAGATAAAACTAAAATAATTTCAACCCTAGTGATCATGATCATGTTACTAACATAAACAGTAAGAAAAAAATAGATCTAACATTGGTTTAAGATTTAACATCAAAAATCTCATCTTTTTCACATCAGCTTAAGCTTAAACATGTAAAACATTGATTTAAACATCTTAAATCATTTATTAACTAAGGGTGCAGGTTTGGGTGAAGATGATCTTACTTTAATCTTATGTGCAAGCCTCTAAAACAAACATCAAGCAATCCACAAGTACAAACAACCCGTTCTCCCTTACCACACGTCGATGATCTCGCCCTTGTGTCGGTATTGTGCTTCACAAAGCTCTCAAAATTCATAAGAAAAAGATCTAGAGTTTTTGATGGGAGAAGGTGGCTGCTAATGTTCAGAGATATGATAAAAGAGAAGAATTTTCATGAAAAATACAGGTATTTATAGAGGCAAACCCGAAACAAACCCGTTTGACCCGAACCAGGAAACCTAGTCTGACTAGGAAAACCACCTTTGGTATTTTAGCTGTAACTTTCTTATCTAACCTCAGAATGAGGTAAATTAAGATTGTTGGACATCTGTTGAACAGACCTACAACTTTGATCTTTTAAGTTTTTCTATATTCCAACTGCATTGTTGTGTAAAATACATATACTCTTAACTGGTCGTTTTTACAGATTTCAAGCTCGTGTATATAGTGCATGATTTCACTCCTATATTCACATATATACATTGAATTGATCTCAAATCAATTTCTAGCATACCCAAATATCAATAAATGTTATTTATCACCATATAACATATTTATTATTATTTATCAACATATTTTAAATTCACGGGTTTTACAGTAGAACTGTGGTGTCTGCCACACCTAGGTGTGGTAGAATCTACCCTTATTGTCAGGGGTATGGTGTCTGTCATACCTAGGTGTGGCAGAATCTGTCCTATTTTTAGGGGTGTGGTGCATGCCATACCCGGGTGTGGTAGACTCATTTTTAGATTCTCATAATGTTTGGAATTGTGTTTTGTTATAAATAAAAATATGTTTTTTAGGGTTTCTTAAGGAGAGAATTAGCATTGTTTTAAGCACTTTGAGAGGGAGATATTTGTGAGGGAGTTGAGAGCTTTGGTTAGGGTTATATTTGAGTAATTTTATGAGTTGTAACTCATTGTATTTCTCCTCCATATAGTGAAATCTCCCCATCCTCTCCCCGTGGACGTAGGCAATTGTCGAACCACGTAAATTCCTGTGTTTGGTTTGATTTGTGTCGTATTTTGGTGAATTGCACTCGTAATTTGGTTTGGTTCTCTTCTCTCACCGCTCATTGAATCATTTGGTTGTCGAGCACGCTTCCGCACGGCGTGCAACAATTGGTATCAAAGCTCAGATTTCAAATATAGGGTTTTGCATTGGGTGGAGGAAGATCGATTGTTTGAGGCTTGATTCTTGGAGTTCTAAGCTTCGGTGGGATAGCGTTGTGGAGTTGCCGTTGGAGACCTCGTTTTCCTCGTATGGTTAGAGGATCTAGTTGGAATCCTATCTAGGGTTCAGTTGGGTAATTTCTCAATTCTATCAAAGTTTAAATCTTTTTTTACAATTTAGAGTTTGTAAGCATAGGAGAAGAAGTTGGTGAAAGCAGCAAGACGATGGCGAGTATAGTTCAAGTTGAACTTCAAAATAGTAAAATTAGTGTTTTGAAGTATGACGGTAAGATCAATTTTAGTTTGTGGATGAGCGACGTACATAATGCTCTCAATGCTAAAAATTTGGAAGAGACCATCGTAGTCCATGAGAGGCCACCGAAATACGATGAGTCAATATGGGACAAGATGAATAGGAACGCTTGTGGGGTGATCAGGTCTTATTTAGAACAAGAGCTGAAATACGATGTGATTGGGATGACGTCTGTGATGAAGATGTGGGAGATTCTTAACAATAAGTAGCTTACGAAGAGTGTTGAGAATCGGTTGCACTTTTTGTGGAGATTATTCAGATTCGACATGTCCAGGGTGACCTCACTTGCGCCTCATGTGAACAACTATACAAAATTGTTGTCGGACTTGGCGAACGTGAATGAGAAGATAACGAACGAGTACAAGGCGATTATCTTGTTAGGCTCCTTACCCGATGAGGACTATGATACCTTCGTACTCACTTTGTTGAATAGTAGATCTTCCATCACCTACAGTGAAGTGACTAATGCATTAACGAATTACGATTTGAGGAGGAATGACAAAGAGACTTCCCGAGCTAGTACTTCAGGAGAAGCCTTGTCGACGAGAGGAAGAAGTCTATATTCAGAAGGTGGCAATAGAGGGAGATCAAAGTCAAGAGGCCACCACTAATTAGCGAAGAACTAGTGTGTGTTCTGCAAAGAATAAGGACATTAGAAGAGAGATTGCCTGAAGCTCAAAGAGAAGGAGAATAGCAAGAAGAAGGGCAAAGGCCAATAAGGTGAACGTTGCTAGAGGTGATGGTTCCGATGATTTGTACTTTTCTCTATTGATTACTCTAGAGGTGAACCACGTGGATGCATCTGATTGGATGCTTGATTTTGGTGCTACTTATCATGTGACTTCCTGACAAGATTGGTTTGTATCATTCGAGAAACTCGATGGGGGCATGGTAGTCATGAGAAATGATCAATCCTATGGCATTTGTGGGATAGGTACCGTTAGGATTCGAATGCATAATGGAGTAGTTCGTGAATTGAATGAAGTGAGATTTGTTCCTCAGTTGAAGAATAATCTTATTTCAATTAGAGTTTTGGAGGCGAAGGGATTCAAGGTGACCTTTGAGAACGCTGTAGCGAATGTTACTAAGTGATCTTTGATGGTGATGAAGGGAGTCTGTAATAGAAATTTGTATTATCTGAAGGGGAGTATCGAGATTAGCCAGGTAGCTTCAGCTATTTCAGAGACGGACACGAGCAGGCTTTGGCACTATAGGTTGGGGCACACAGGTGAAAAGTCACTGCAAGCTTTGTGTAAGCAAGGACTATTGAAGGGAGCTTAGAGTGGAAAGATAGAATTCTATGAGCACTGCGTTCTTGGTAAGAAGATAAAGGTGAAGTTCGGGATAGTCGTACATAGGACGACGGGTATCTTGGACTACGTGCACATGGATGTTTGGGGTCCCACCAAGACGACATCACTTGGTGGTCGATATTGGTTTGTCACTTTTATAAATGACTATTCTAGACGTTGTTGGGTGTATACCATGAAGCATAAAAATGAAGTCTTAGAGTTATTTGTGGCGTGAAAGAGAAGGTTGGAATTGCAGACAGGGAGAAGGATCAAGACGTTACGATCCGACAACTACAGCGAGTATACTTCAGACCCCTTTCAGCAGCTATGTCGAGATGAGTGCATAGTGAGACACTTCACAGTTAGTCATACGTCGTAACAGAATGGGGTAGCAGAGAGATTGAATCGGTCTTTACTAGAGAAGGTCTGATGTTTGTTATCGTAGAGTGGTTTGGAAAAGATCTTTTGGGCTGAGACACTTTCATATGCGTGCCACCTCAATAATAGGCTGTCTTCATCTACGATTGATAGGAAAAGCCAAATGGAGATGTGGTCAGGAGAGGCAGCACGCTGATCGGCTCAAGGTATTTGGGTACCCTGTATTTTATCATGTGAAAACTGATAAATTAGAACCTCAAGCTAGAAAGTCTATATTTGTTGGATTCAAGCGTGATGTGAAAGGATTCAAGCTTTAGGATCCAGTTGATAAGAAGATTGTTCTGAGTAGAGACATCACATTTGATGAGGCTTCAATCTTGAATCTTCCCAGCTCTCACCAGGTGGATAGTACCCCCGACAGAGAAGATATCGCATGTGGTGGAGATTGATACAACTCCACATTATCCAGATAAGACCATATCCCTTAGAGTGCCGACTGAGGTGATGCCAGGCGAGCACGGTGAAGATTAGGAGAATACAGGTATAGTTAAGCAAGATCAAGGACCGACGGCTCAGGATCAGGATTCTACTACAGTTTGGAGGCCAAGGAGAGACATACGGATGCTAGCGAGGTATACAGACACAGTCGTTGCGTACGCACTCTCGGTAGAGAGTGTCGATGAGATGGTTTCTACTACATTCAGAGAGGCCGATCAGAGTTCGGAGGCTGATTTATGGCAGATGGCTATATAGGAGGAGATGGAGTCTCTTCATAGGAACGACACATGAGAGCTTGTCGAGCTTCCAAATGGACGGAAGGCTATTGGTTGTAAGTGGGTGTATACAAAGAAGGAGAACATTGAAAGCACTTCCGTGAGGTTCTAGGCTAGGTTGGTTGCGAAGGGATATGCACAGGAGGAAGATATTGACTACAATGAGGTCTTCTCTCCGGCGGTGAAGCATTCTTCGATTCGGATTTTGCTAGCTTTGGTGCACAGTATGGTTTGGAATTAGATCAATTAGATATGAAAACAATATTTTTTTATGGTGATCTTGATGAGAAAATCTATATGACTCAGCCATTAGGGTTTCGAACTGCAGGGAATGAGAAATTAGTTTGCAGATTGAAGAAATCGCTATACGGTTTGAAGCAATCTCCGAGACAGTAATATAGGTGATTGATGGGTTCATGATCAGCCATTCGTACATTAGGAGCTAGTTAAATCCTTATGTGTACTATCGCAAGTTGATTGGAGGTACGTACATTTACTTATTTCTTTATGACGATTCAGATTCGCGATAGATAGATTGAAGATTCAGCTTTCAAGCGAGTTCGAGATGAAGGATTTGGGTGAAGTGAAGCGCATTTTAGGGATGAAGATCGCTAGAGATAGAGATAAGGGTAGAATTTATTTAACACGGGTGGCTTATTTGAAGAAGGTCCTATAGTGATTTAATGTGAGTATGGAGACGAAGCCAGTTAGTGTACCATTGGGAGCTCATTTGAAGCTTTCAACTGACATTTCACCGAAGACAGTTGAAGATAGAGAGTTGATGTCGAAGACTCCATATGCGAGCATAGTTGGGAATTTGATGTACGCCATAGCTTGTACGAGGCCAGATTTGTCACAGGCAGTGAGCATGGTTTCTAGATACATGCATGACCCAGGTCCGGGTCATTTGGATGCTGTGAGATGGATTTTGAGGTACATTCGAGGTACTCTCAATGTTGGTTTGATTTTTGAGCGGGACACTAGCGATGGGCAGCTATGTATTGGATATGTAGATTCAGATTACGCTAGAGATTTGGATAAACGTCGGTCGACGACGGGGTATGTGTTCACTTTGACCCGTGCGTCGGTGTGTTGGAGATACACCTTGCAGTGTATGGTGGCTTTGTCTACGATAGAGGCAGAGTATATGGCGATTACGGAGGCTGTTAAGGAGGCAATTTAGCTTCAAGGACTTTTGGAGGATCTTGGTGTTTCGCAGCGATCCGTCGCCATTTATTGTGATAGCATGAGTGCTATTTATTTGGTGAAGAATCAGATCTTTCATGCGAGGACGAAGCATATCGACGTGCTTTATCACTTCTTTCGAGATGTTCTTGAAGATGAGGATGTGGAGCTCATGAAGGTCCACATAATTGACAATCCAGCAGATATTCTCACAAAGGTGGTTCCGAGCAATAAGATCGATCATTGTAGAAATTTATTACAAATTCGTGATTGTTGAGGCCGTTCACGAAAATTTGGATGAACTACGGACGACTTGATCCCTTGGGAGAGGGGGGTACATAGGCAACCATATTTGTGCAGCCGCATTTGGTGAGACGACGCATTGGTGCTCATGTTGATGCCGGCTCTGTTTTTGGAACACTTCGTCGAGGTGGAGAATAGTAAAAAACGTTGTCAAATTGTTCAAAGTGTTCGCAAATATAAAGATTCGACAGGGGTGTGGTGTTTGCCATACCAGGTGTGACAGAATATGCCCCTGTTGTCAAGGGTGTGGTGTCTGTCTCACCTGGGTGTGGCAGAATCTGCCCTGTTTTTAGGGGTGTGGTGCGTGCCTCACCCGGATGTGGCAGACTCGTTTTCAGATTCCCACCATATTTGCGATTGTGTTTTGTTATAAATAGAAATACGTTTTTAGGGTTTCTTAAAGAGAGAATTAGTGCTGTTTTGAGCACTTTGAGAGGGAGATATTGTGAGGGAGTTGAGAGTTTTGGTTAGGATTATATTTGATTAATTTTTTGAGTTGTAACCCGTTGTATTTCTCCTCCATATAGTGAAATTTCTCCATCCTCTCCTCGTGGACGTAGGCAATTGCCAAACCATGTGAATTCCTGTGTTCGGTTTTATTTGTGTCGTATTTTGGTGAATTGTACTCGTAATTTGGTTTGGTTCTCATCGCTCACCGACCCGTTGTATTTCTTCTCCATATAGTGAAATCTCTCTATAACCCACTCTAGTCCCACATGAACACAAATAAGCACCAATAAAGAATTCACTTAACAACTTAATTCGTTTAGATCTGTATATACTTAATTTCCGTATATATAAGCTCCCATAGATAACAAACATCCATTTATAAATACATACATATCTCTCCTCTCAAAATCATTGAGAAAGAGAAATATTCAACATCGTACATTCAGTGGTAGATACCTTAAAGAGTCTTTCTCACATAGCATCCACCTTATTCAACATACACTCATACCATACATATTATAAGCATCCACTTCATAACTGAACAATCAACATATTATAAGCATCAACTTCATAACTGAACATTCAAACTTTAGCTAACAAAGTTGATCAAAGACTTTCAATTGGTAGAACTCCCACATCGACAAGTTGCTTGAAATTTATAGGGCTTGCATACTTCACAGATCCTTCATAGAAAGCCAACCCAGCTATCTCCCCCGTCTTGTTCGTCGGGTGGAGCACGTCCCAAAATACATGAGTCCGGCGATCTTTGCAGTAGAAAGCGGTTGCGTTGCATGGCTGCTCAGCATGGAACCTACCGATTCCACAACATGCAGATTTCACCTCTTCATACCCTGAAATTAATTAAGAAGGTGTGCAAATTCTTATATGAGCTAATTCAATCAAATGAGTTACACGTACTAACTATTTGAGATAATCAGGTTAAGAGATAGTGTATTAGTGACTCTCGAGTTTATCTAGAGAGAGTGACATAATTATGTCATAAATCATAATATATAGAAAGGGCGGGGGAATTAGAAATATGAAGAATTGAGATCTAATATATAAAACTAAGAAAGGGCTTAGGGTTAAACATTACTTAATAGATTTGGGAGTTTTGTTTAAAAAAGAATTAAAAAACACTGTTAAGTTAAATAAGGTGAAAATACAAAAACCATATTTAAATTTAATTACCAAAAAACGCTAGCTTATAGAGGGGCTTACAATAGTAATCAACCGCATTTCTAATTTTTCAGTGACAATTTGATTGAAATCCCCAAAACACCCTTGAAAAACACGCATGCTAGGAACGTGACATGTCTTAGTTTTTCAAAGGTCGGACGCGTGTTTTTCAAGGGATTTCAAAGGTCGGACACTTGTTTTTCAAGGGATTGCGGATTTCTATCGAAATTTCACTAGGAAATATGTCTAGGTGGTTGATTGCTACGAAAACCCAATTTGATTGCGGTTTTTGTATTACTTAAACTATGAAGAAAGTTTTCGTATTGTCACAAAATTTTAAAGGTGGTTTCTGCGAAAAAACTACAACTAGAAGATTTGGGTCCTGATATATAATTAAAATAGAATTTAGGGTCTCATGCGACAAAAACACCAGTAGAAATAAAATTCAACCCTTGAGAAAAGATTATTGAATTGCATTATATATGCCACAAACATACCAAATGCTTGTGGGTGTGTAATTATGGTATTCACCACATCATAAGAACTCCCAATAGAGTACTTCAGTCCAACTAATTTGGTGCTGAGATTGTTGATGATGGCTGGAGTTGCCTTGTTAAAAGCCTTGGCCAAATTATTCAATGCTTCAACACATGAGCCATCCAGATTTTGCGGAAGTGTTCTTGAGCGTGGGCAACATCCAATAGGAGGAACATTGATTATTGCAAATTTTCTTGCTCCAAGATTGTATAATGCCTGCATATTTCATTACCATAGTTTGCTCATTATTGTATAATTGTAAAGGGTGTATTATAACAATTCCTTTTCATCTATACTTTGTTTCAAAAAAATATAGTCTTATCTTTTTCTCAACAAATAAATAAATAAATAAAAATAAAAAACTCTTATCTGTAAAGTTCAACAAAAGATATGCCACCTATATATGACTGCTAATGAAATCTTTAATTTAATTATGGAGCTTTATTATTCAAACAATATTTCTGCAGACTCTTCAAAGGCCTGCCTATTACCAAAATTGTATACTCTAACATATCTGACTAAGTTGACCACAGTTTAATTTTATGGTCTGAAACTTGGATCCATGCAAAGGTGTCTTTTTTGTTCACAATGGGATTTAAATCCAGGTTCTAAAACTTTAAAGTTGTAATGAGAGTTATGGTTATAATTTTTTTTTTCCTTTAGGTGTTTGAACTTGATTAGGCATTTGCCCTTCAAAATTCAGAGATCATTACAATTGAAAGGAAGAAATCAGAGCAAAAAGAAGTTTTTGGGTAATACAGAAAACCTAAAATTCTCCATGTGTGAATGTACGTCGAGACGTCTGAATTATAACGCCACAAAAAAGTTAACAGTTACAACTTAATCTGGTTGAACTTCGTAAGGGAGGGATGAGAATGTTTATTTAAAAACATAATATAGATGAAGAGGGTAAATCAATCAATTTTTTACTCGTGGAAACAAGTTAATTACCTCGAAATGGGATGTGTAGTTGGATATCATGCCGCCGAGGAACTGATTTACTTGAGGCTTAGTTGCGTTTGGGTTTTGCACGAAGAAATCAAATATATCGTTCCCCCCAGCACTAATGAGAAAGATTGATTTCGAGAGCAAATACTTCGCTCGCTCAATCTTGATTCTTCGTATTACACAGAGATGAAATGACCCGAAATATTCAATTTGTTTTGCCATATTGATTGTATTCCCCTGTAAAATTTTTGAAAAGGAATTTGCAGCAGAAGGTATATTCGTGCATCAGTAAAAGTAAACAATTTTTTTCTTGGATATTAATTAGTCCCTTAAATCTTTAATATTTTTGATATTAATCACTCAAATCATTTAAATTACTGTACGGTCCCCAACTCTATATTTAATATTGGAAAGGTGAGCAATTTAAAACAACTTATAAGAATGGGTGATATAGTAACAAATTTTCAATAATTATAGAGATGGTTTTGGAACAATTTATAAGAAAAGACTGATGTGTATGAGAGAATAAATTGGACAATGACACCCATTGTTCTCTTAAGAATTCGGGGACTTAATAGCATTTTTAATTATTTGAAATAGAAACTTAAGATATTAAAGATTTATGGGACTAAATATTAAAAAAAAAAATCGGAATAGAACTAAAATTGACGTGGAGAGTGGTTAACCGTTGAGTCGAGGATTCCTGTCCCTGCTGAAGCGAAGTTGGCGCCAACTCTACCACTGTATATATCGGGGTACTTGTGTTTGGGCTTCAGGGCTAGAAAAGGTGGTGGGCTCTGTTTGAAACCCATGTTCATGGCTGTCCACATTAATAAACAAAATTGAAAAATATTACTGCATTACATATTACTGACACTACATATTATTTATGTGGTTTTGTTGTCATTAAAATTTCTTAATGATGCGAGAGAATTGCATAGCATCATTTATCTCAGAAAAAGGTAGGAAATAATTCTGTAAATAAGTTTCTACATAAATTAAATATACACAATTCTTATGTGTAAATCATATGCATATTAATTTTCTTGCATGATTCTTATTGTGGATGTTGCCTCAGGAAGCAAATTTTATTACCGAGCTACTGGGTTTATCATCCATATATCAGACCAAAATTCAGTTCAGTTTTTTTTTTTTCATTTTGTACGTAATACTCACTAATTATGCGAATTAATAAAGTCTCAAATCTAGAGTTACGGTACTATAACATGTTTATACAGATTGAACGTCCTATCTGTTGGCCGAAATCTGCAGTGTCTTACATATATACGAATACATTTTTCAACCCTTTGTTGGCCAATGCGATTTGAATTAACATAGGAATACCTTTTTCAACCTGTTGTTGTCCAATAAGTTTTGAATTAATCTGGATAGTTCTCATATGATCATATGAAAGTCTCTTTCGTA
The DNA here is from genome assembly GCA_022839385.1 of Asparagus kiusianus. Classification (NCBI taxonomy): domain Eukaryota; kingdom Viridiplantae; phylum Streptophyta; class Magnoliopsida; order Asparagales; family Asparagaceae; genus Asparagus; species Asparagus kiusianus. The sequence continues at coordinate 128,312 of BQKN01000671.1, read as the reverse complement.
GCCTGAAAACTTCGAAGTCAAAAATAAAATTCGAGCATTATAACATGCTAACAAACGACACTCACCAACAAAGTCAGCGCCGTTGTAGGCATTACTGAATCTCCCGGTAGGTTTTGAATGGGGGTAGTCAATGCCATTGTGAGGAAAGTTGGCCTTGACGGCGTCCGTCCCCAGATAATTATTGTTGCCAACGTCCATCGTTGAGTCGCCGAACACGTATATGGCCGGAACTTGCGGCTCGGCAGTTCCACAGCCATACGTTACAAATAAAAGAGCAAGAAGAAGAAGAATGAAAGACTTGAAAGCCATTACTGCTTCCCCCCTCCTTTGTTAGGGTTGAACTACCATGAGCCTATACCAGCCTTTTATAGACTGTTCATAGGTGAGGGCAATGTTGGTATCGGATAGTGCACTGATCCATGCTTATCTCAGTTTTTAATATTTTTATAAATAAAATGCGAAAATATTATTTTCCTAACTATTTAACTGTCTCTAAAGAACATTGACAGGGCTAGAAAATTTTGACCTCATATGCGCAACATGATCCTCAAAAGGTGCATTTAGTAACTCGGAAAGGTTCAAATAAAACTGTGAAGGTAAATCGTTTTTAATGTTAATTTGTGCTGTTGAAAGTGCATGCCCAATAAAAGTGTGCATCCGAATAATACCGCATGCGTCAAATATTATGTTCAATTCCACTATAGAAGCTCTGAAATCATCCGATATGTGAAAAGTTTGGGAGTATAAACAAATAAATAAATAAATTTAATCATCTCGAGCTTCTTTTTTCTTCACATTTACAAGAAAGGAGATTTAATCAATTGTACGAAATAAAAATTTATTATAATTTATGACGTCGTTAACATTATATATACAGTTAGTGTGTTGTTATATATAAATTATTAAAAAATTAAGTACATGTTAGCTATATTATAGAAACTGTTCAATGTACAATTCCTTAGATACTGGATGATAAAAATAGTATAGTTAATTAGAGTTATACAATTGATTATTCTCCTTAACCAAATAAAGGAGAAAATTGATATGTGATTAATGCATGTCATATTTGGATATGTATACCGTATTTACTTTATATATATATATATATATATATATATAAAGGAGAAAATTGATATGTGAATTTGTTATCATATTTGAATGAGTGGAGGGGGATTTGACACCTCACTACCAAGTACAA
>BQKN01000671.1:100246-126714 GCA_022839385.1 Asparagus kiusianus | reverse complement strand
AAAAAAAATAATATTAATAAAATACATGAAACACTATTTCTAATATTTCATATAAATCTTAATATATATTATTAGTAATTATATCCTATATTAATACCACGTGAACTACCTATAGCCCAACAATTTAAAAAAAATGGCATTAAGACATCATGCGTAGCTAACATATTATAATACATAAAGGATTACTAAAAAAACCCAAAAAGTTTCGAAAATTAAACAAAATATTCTGAAAAGTTTAAAATTACATAAAACGCTCTAAATTTCAAAACTTAAAAGAATAAACATGAAATGCAAAAATTAATATTAGCCCCCGATAAATTTAAAATTTGCAATAACACCCTTAGTATTTAAAAAAATATTAGAAATAACCTCAAAAGTTTAAATTGTAAAAAACACCCTAAAATTCTAAAATTTTAGAAAATTTTAAAAATAACATAGATTAATTCAAAGGATTACCATCAGACACTTAACATTTTAAAATTTATAAAAAATAACCTCAAAGTTATGAAATCGTAAAAACTCTACCAAAAGTTAAAAATCACAAAATACCTTACAATTTCAAATTTTATAACCAGTACACATCAAATTTTGAAGTTATCAGTAGAACACTGAAAATTTGAATCTTACAAAAAACTCAAAGTTTCAATAATTGTAAACTTAACACCAATTCACGAAACATGGAAATTACAATCACCCAATATAAATTTTATAATTTTCAACAAACACTATCAAATTTTCAAAAATTACAAAACACACCTTCAAAAGTTCAAAATCACAAGAAAGGCTAAAATTTCTAAACTTGCTAGAGAAAAGAGTAATTGTTTAATATTCTTTCATTAAGATATATAAATTTAACTTCCAATTTAAAGCTCCCTATCCCTTTTCAATATCTTAAAGTAGTCTAAGTTGATGCTAGTAAAAAAATAACAATGACAATAGATTAAAAATATCCAGTTAAGAAATAAAAAAATTGAAATATATACAATAGATTAAAAATTAATGTCACTGTATAAATTAATGAACTGTATATGGTTTTACTCATAACATTAATTGACAGAAGACCAAGTTATATAAAACTGATAAAAGAATATAATACAATAGCTAGCATTAATTGATTATAATGTATAAACATGATATCTGATATTAATAATATTTTTGGATAAAAAAAATACTAGGAGAGGAGTTATGTACAGGAAGACTATCAAAAAATTAAGAGATATCTTTCAAAAGAATCAAGTTGCTTTCATTTCAAATAGATAAGTGAAGGAAATAAACCAAAAATTCAAAAATGTTTATGAGTCACTTGAATTGACATTCACGAGAGTCATATCTATAAAAAATACACCAACTGTGTTCCCCTTGAAGAACATATTGAACAACTTTCTCCCAATCAAAGAATCATTCTTTATGGAAGATAAAAAATTAGTAAGTATTTATAAATTTTCTTATTTTTTTCTTTAAATTCTAATGGAATCATTAACTTAATATAAAATTACATATGAATAATCTTGTAAAAGAATCTAAAGTGAAGCTATTGATCAACTACGTTGTGAGACACAACAAGCTAGATAAGAGGAGAGAAATTACTATAATAGATAAAAAGTATACACATGGTACTTATTAATAATAGCGTATGTAAGAAAAAATTTAAAATCAATCTTTTTCTTTTTCGTATACAATAGCATGACTTTGTGTGCAACGTTAGTTAGGGATGTGACTATCAACAAAGGATCAAACTTTAAATACATGCATGATAAAAAATAAGCATGTAATATCACTATTCGATTTTAAGATCTTTAAATATGAAGGTAGAATATTTTATTACTAAAATTATTATAAAAGCCTACTAAACATGAAATTCATCCTATATTTGTCTCAAATTTATAGAGAGATATGCATGTCATCGTAAATTGCGTCAACAATATATATCAACCCAAAGATACAATTTACTGAAGATATAAAATGGTAAATAAACCAAGTAAACATTTATATAACATAATAAGGATAAAATATTACATTTTAATGTTAATATGTAGGACGCATTCAGAACAAGCTACCATGATTAAAGCATCTCCATCAATACTCTTTACAAATGCAACACAAATTCAAATTATTGATATATGCAATCATCACAATATTTGAAAGATGCATGATCTTCTAAGACCTACTCTAAAATTCACACAATTAAATCTAAAAATAGTTTACCAATATACAGATATGACATTGCACATATAATGCAAAGGTAACTACCATTTATAATAGATTTGAGTCAAGGTTCTATGTTTGCAATGGTTATAACAAGAAAGTGGATAGAGATGTTAAGGTTAGGTCTCATGTTTATGAGCCTATTGTCTAAACTGGTTTTGATGATTAATAAATAATCCCTAATCTTATTTTCTAGTATTTGTGTATTTCTCCAATATGCATCCAGGTCGGAGATTGGTTGGAATTAAGCGCTAACGATGATATTCAAAGAGGTTGGAAGGAAATTGGAATGAAGCCGTCGCAATTCAAGTTAAGATACATTATCGCTTCATCCGCTACCAAGATCGAGCTTAATAAAAAATACTTGGGTATAGTAATTTAGTGTTGTACTTTATGTGTTTATACATAAACCTCAAATCATACATGTACATGCTATTTTCAAGTTATCTCATTATACATCGTTTTGAGAAAATAACGCAATTTTGGGTTATTGACTTAATGATAATATTTTACATCTTTTCTAAAGTCTATTAATCTAGTGAAAAGAAACTCAAAACTTGTTTGAAAGGATTTCATCAAAATCAAGTGTTCAACAAACTTGTATTTTTGACCATTTTGTGAAACAGTGAGTTTTCACAAATATGAAGTGCTATTTTAGAAATTCTTCTTCTAACATGTTTATTTTCATGTGTATAAATGTTTTCCCAAGTTTTACTATTTTTAGAGTTGCTTTATTATTTTAAATTGAATTTAGAAATCAGCTCTTCAAAAGTCTAAAATATGTGTATCAGTTTTTAGTCAACCAGCTGCCTTAATCAGTCGACCGATAGCTTTTAGTTGACCGATCTTGTTTCTCAGTCGAATTGCCAGAACGAGTTTTTACAACATTTGTTTTTTATAGTCTATCAGTCGACCGACCATTTGAGATAGTCGACCGAACACATTGTTTCCTGTCGACTGATTTTAATTTTTAGTCGACCGAGTCTTGGGTGTCTGTTTTTTTACCGTAACGGCTAGTTGATCAGTCGACCGATAAAAACAACAAGTCAACTGATCTATTCATTTTGCTGTAACAGCTAGTTTTTGGCAGATTTGTTTGAGAGGCCATAAATAGATCTCAAGACTTATTTTTTCAACAAGAGTTTCATAAGATAGTTTAGCTAGTTCGGCTACACGTTTTTGTGAAAATTTAAGTATGTTTTGTTTATGCAAAAATAGTTTCACAAGAGAAGGATCTCAATTTCGGTTTTAAGGCTTTCATCCTCAAATATCTATATCTCTTGTTTTTGGAGAAGTTTTCTAAACTCTTTTCTTCTAGCTAATTTATATTTTGATTCTCATATACAAGCTAGAATTATTTGAGTTTAAATTTCATTTTGGTTATTATTTTCACACACAACCATTTGAGCTTAAGTATTCCACACTTAGTATATTTGGGCTGTGAGGTTGATTCATTGAGTGAGCTTTCATTTCGTTCTCATTTGTATTGGAAAACAAATCCTTTATCCGCACTTATTGTTAAAACACGTTGTAATACACTTAAAGGAGTGGTTGGGACAGACCGTGGTTAATTCCAAGAGGAGTGGGTTGGTTGTAAAGCCTAGGGAGAGGTCGTAAATCTAAATACTTGAGGAAGATAACACGGGTAGTCCAACACTTAGAGGAGTGTGGCTTGTGTGATTGACATCGTGTATTGTAAAAGTTATCGGTGATCTTTAAAAATCGTTATTATGTAGTTATTTTGAGTTATAGTGGAGATCTCCTCGAGGTGAGGAGCGTAGATGTAGGTCGAGGGTTAATCGAACTCCGTGATCATATCTTGTGTTTGCGATTATATTTTACACACTATTTTACTTTTCATCTTGTGCTTGTTTATATCGCCTATTATCATGTTGTTTATCCTTGCATATCCTTGCATATAATTTATTGTACATCATATTGTTAGGATATTGCATCATTAGTTTTTAATTTAGCATCGTATTTCAGATTAAATTGGTAATTACCATATTCACCTCCCTTTAGGTGTTTGGTGGAAAATTTTGTAATAAGAAGAAAATTGAAAGAATTGAATTTGATTTATTCCCTCTAACTACTTAAAAAAAGAATGCTTACAACTCTCTCAATCTCAATTACAATTTAGATTTCCTGATTACAAAAGAGAAGAGAATTGATCAGAATTCTCCCCTTTGTTTAAGTCAGGGTTCTTCACGGTGGCGATGGAGTGTCTCCCTCGAATGTTCATGTCGAGTTTACTCTCTGTTGATGATCCACACATCTTAATTCGCTGGAATAACTAACTTGCGTGGCAAGTTTGATTAAGAACTCTTAACGAGTTTTGTAACTCAAAATGAGTGTCAACTCAGTTCTTGAAACGCAGGCGACCCCCGCGTTTCCAACCCTCAGCAAAAAAAAACACGGAAGGCCCTAGCGTTTTTCAACATCCAGCGGGTGCCCAACTCCGCATCTCCAGTCTAAAACCCGGAGTTAGGGTCCTGAACGCTAACTTAGGCGTTGTTTGACTCATTCAACATGAGTTGAACGGTTCCAAAACCGTTTCCCACGATTTGGGGGTGGTTACACCCCACTTAGGAGTGATTTAAGGGGCGGTTACACCCCCTTAATCCCTTATAAAAACGAGTAAACTCAACTGAGTTCGGGGCTTTTTTTTGGCTGGCAGATTATCTTTGGATCCTTGAACATTTTCGAATCTAAAGGGCAGCAAAAGGGCACCTCCTCTTTGATCCTTCGATCTTGAGGGCTTGGCGGCAAAGAAGATCCTTCATTCTTCGGCTGGAGCTTTGGAGATCGACAACAGGAGCTTCTTCATCCTTGGCTTATAACTGACTTTCGGTTAAATCAACTTTTTCAAAGAGTTTCAAACTCGTTCAGAGTTATCAACTCATCAAGATTTTCAAACTTACCACACAAATTCTCCACAACATCAAATCATGAGGAGGACATACCTTTCCAATGAATCAAGACGTGCGGATCGTCAATGGAGAGCAAACTCGACGTGAGCATTCGAACGAGGCACTCCATCACCATCGTGAAGGACCTAGAATTAAACAAAGGAGAGAATACAGATCATTCTCCTCTCTTTTATAACCAGGAAATCCAAATTGTAATTGAGATCGAGAGAATACAAATTAATTTTCTTTCATTCTTTTTACTATAAATTTTCCACAAATATGGTACAAGTTACTCATGAGCAGAAGCCCTCAACATCACGTCATGGCTCACACCAATTCAGCTGATGAGCCCATAAATATTCATAGGATTTTTGGCAAACCCTCAATCATCAACGGCTTTGATAAACCTTTACCGACTGCCGTTTGAGTCGGGCTAGCATGTGGACTGTCTAAGTCCGTTCCACATGTAATGTTATGCTAAAAGAATGAACTCTCTTAGACTTAGTGCTATAATGTTGAATATATAGACTTTGTCATTTTTATGGGAAAAGATTAGCCGGCAACGCGTGTTAGGCGTAGACTTATCTCTAATTAGGGATCGAGATAATGTCCGCCAGACATGAATTCTGGTATCTTTTTTGCAACAAAAGACTAAACGACAATGCGTATTAGGTGTAGACTTATCTCTAATTAGGGATCGAGATAAAGTCCCCATGCATGTAAGGTATGGATTTCGGCATTATTAATAAAAATCTGTCACGATGTTGAATATGTGGGCTCTGCCATTTTTACGGGAATGTGCTACCCAGCAGCATGTGTTAGATACAGACTTATCTCTATTTAGAGATCGAGATAAAGTCCCCCATGCGTGTGAGGCATGGATTATAGTGTTATTAATAACAACATTCTATGATATTGAATATGTAGGCTTTATCGTTATTTCTTCCTGTGTTTTGTTTTCACTTAAAACACTGAAAGAATGTTAGAAGTGCCAGAGGTGTAGTATTAGCTTGGTATGAATTTTCACTTAGAGTGAAATTTAGAAATTTTCTTCATTATCACTAGGATAATTTAGAAAATATTTAATCCGCTGGGTTTTTGTAATGAAAACTTGCTATTCTTGTCGAAAAAGGATTAACAAGTTCATTGGGAGGTTTGACTGTTAGAGGTGTGATGTTAACCTAACAATATTTTATGGGCCTATCGCTCTATTGAAAAGTGTTGATAAGCTGATTTAGTCGTCAAATGTGTGGTGTTAACTTGACGGGCTTGTAGACCTATCGCTCTATTAATTAGAGTCGATAAGTTGATTTGGTCGTCAGAGGTGTGATGTTAACTTGACGGGTTTATAGACCTACCGCTCTATTGAAGAGAGTCAATAAGTTGATTAGTCGTCAGAGGTGTGGTGTTAACTTGACGGGAAAAAATGTTACGATCGGAGCAACTTTGAGGACTTATCATCCTATTGACGAGGATTGATAAGTGGACTTTGTCAGAGGAGGTGTGATATTAACGTGATAAGATTTGTGGATCTATTGCTCTATTAAGGAGAGTCGATAAGTGGATTTGGTTGTCAGAGGTGTGATATTAATATGACGGGTTTGTAGACCTATCGCTCTATTGAAGAGAGTCGATAAGCTGATTTGGTCGTTAAATGTGTGGTGTTAACTTGACGGGAATTTATACTTTTGATTTGAATAAGATTTGAAGACTTAGCGTCTTGCTGGGAAAGATTACGATTTGAGCAATTTTGAGGACCTATCATCCTGTTAAAAAGGATTGATAAGTGGATTATTGTCAGATGTGTATTATTAACGTGACAAATTAGGAGTGATACAAACTGAATTCATACTCCATTAGGATTATAATCGTCAGAAGTGTAATGTTAACTCGACGATGTGAAAGATTCATTACTCTTAATCCAGTGGATTTCAAGTAACCAACCCCCAGTCTTAACTGAGGCTTAACAGAGGAAGAATTTTACAGTTGACAGAGGTGTCTTGTTGAACATGACAACTTAGAAGATTCATTACTTATAATCCAATAGACTATAAATAAACTAACCCCCAGCCTTGAACAAGTGCAAGGGGGAAAAAGAGGTATACATGGCACATTGCCTAGTAGGCAAGTTTGGCCATCAGAGGTAACTGTCAACATAATAGCTTTGGTGGACCCACCATCCTATTGAAGAAGATTGGTTTCAGTGGCCGTAGTATCTTCCTCTTCTGACTGAGAAGATTGGGCTTTGTCCGATTGCTCTGGTTGATCCTGCCTACTTTGTTATTTAGTTTTGATCCTGGCAATAATCTTTTGAGCATGTTCGCCTTGAGAAATTAGTTATCTCCAGGAACGGCATTCTGCAACCCTCATTTGTGCTAGAAGGTTGGTCTACAAGTTATGTCGATAGGTCTCCACTAAGGTAGACTGCGTCATACCTGACGAACATCAGAGAGCCATGCTTCGGAACCACTTGACGAAGGCTTTGACGGGCTTCCTCTTCTTCTGCTTAGTGCCGAGTAGGGTATGGATGGAGACTTCTGTATCGTCTTCAAAGAATCTTGACAAGAAGAGTCTCTCTAGATCCGCCTAATTTTGGATACATTCCGTAGGTAGTTTCCTGAACCATTCAAAGGAAACTCCCTTGAGGGTGCTAATGAACAATCGAGCCAGTATGACATTATTTGATATCACATTCCTAGTCTGTGACTTGAAATGATATATGTGTTGGTTCGGTGATCCCGTCCGTCAAAAGTTTGTAGCGTCAGGACTTCGAACTTTAGAGGATAAGTGGTTGTATCCCATTCGGCAGGATAGGGCCTAGCAACTCCCTCATCTTGGAGCTCGCTTCTGTTAGCAATAGCATTAAAGCGGGCTTCCAGTTCTTTCATTTTTGCAGACTGGAGATTCTGTTCGTTCTCTCTTCCTTCATCAGAGGAAGATTCTAGGTTGTGGGCTTCTTGGTCAAAAGCAACACCATCAACCGCTTTTTCCTTCCCTTTGCTTGTGTGAGGTTGGGATGAAGACGATTTTCCTCTATGTGAAGATTCTTGCCTTGATGATGAATTTGTCTTCTAAGATTTGGCCCTATCTGTGACATATTTAGTCATCAGGGTCTGGAGTTCATTGATGACCTCCTGCTGTGATTTTTGCTATGTGGGCGAAGCTCTCATGCCCAACGAAAGAGCTTGATGATTGCGACTCTGCAATGGATGAGTCTTCATCTTCAGAATTGGTTCCTCTGGCTAACATATAGTTAATCGGGGGAATAGCTCTTGTTAGCACCCGAGTGCGTTGGTAGATTCCTTCAAACTCGTTAGTGATTTCTCTGACGCTTGGAGAACGATCCGTCTCTGACTCATCAAAACTAGGGATTGACAACTTCCCTCTACCGATCCCATTGATAGTGACTTCAAGATACTCGATCTTCGAACCCTTTTTCTTCATGCGTGAACGTCATTGTTGATTAGGCAAAGCAACGTTCGTTGATTGGTCGAACCCCAACATTTTGGCTGCACGTGAGCAACATTGAGATCCCAAGAGGACCGCAGACATCAGTCATTTGCATTAGCATGAACGAGTGACTCGTATCGGTCTTTCTCTTGACAGCAGTTCCTACAAGTCAAAAATTTAGGATGAAACTCTCATAGAGCGTGAGGGTAGAGGTGGAACCTCCTACCCGTCAATGGATGGAACTTGTTCTTGGTAAACATGAATTTTAAATCCATGTTGATCTTTTTGAACACAATGAATCACACCGCATTCCGAAGAAGGAACACAAGGGTCGTGTTGAGCTTGATTAACGCAAGACCGAAGTCTACGTTTTGCTGGTGAAACACAGTCCTGAGATCTGTGTTTTGTTTCTGGAACGCACTCCCACAAGTTGCGTTTAGTTTTGGAAACGCTTCCTTGAGGCTTGCATTTTGGCTCAGTAACGCTCCCTTCAAGTATGCGTTTTGACTGAATAACACGCTCCTAAGAGCTGTGTTTTGGCTGAATAACTTGCCCTTGAGTGCTGCATTTTTCTTGAATCATGCACTCCTGAGAGCTGCGTTTAATTTGGTTCATACGAAGCTCTTGTTTGGGCTCATTAATGCATTTCTCATGTTTCATAGTAGAAACGCATAGCTCAGAGTTGCGTTTTAGCTCACAAACATGAAGCTCGCGTTGGTTGAGAGATCGGCTCTCTTGGAGTTATGCTCGTCTTCGGGATCTCCTCCTTCATCGAGAAGCATTCTCCTTAGCCTGTTCCAAGACCTTGGTGGCGTCACCATATGAGTTGACCTATTTTGTTGCTACAATGTGCCTCTTGCGACTCGATACTCATCGTCTTGGCATGGGTTTGACTGAAATTGAGCCCACTCCATCGGAGGAGGTGTTGTCCGAGTAATCTAGCCCAAAGGAGAGGTCTTCCTTGGGTTATTTGACTGCAATTGGGGCAGTTAGAGCTTTGGTCTCTTTGGAGACTTTGTGAATCTTACGCAGAGCCTTAGGGCTAAGGGTCCAGAGGAGAGGGCCTCCACAAACTTGGCTTGATCAAACTCTACCATGAGAGTTTCGACCGTTGTTCCAGCGAGATCGACGTTGGATTGCACCACCACTTCTTTATCGGTGAAAAAGCTCATCCCTAGCAGAGTCGCTAACTTTTGTTTTGTGGAAATTTTGTAATAAGAAGAAAATTAAAAGAGTTGAATTTGATTTATTCCCTCTAACTGCTTAGAAAAAGAATGCTTACAACTCTCTCAATCTTAATTACAATTTTGATTTCTTGATTATAAAAGAGAAGAGGAATTATCTGAATTCTCCCCTTTGTTTAAGTCTGGGTTCTTCACGGTGGCGATTGGTGATGAAGTGCCTCCCTCGAATGCTCGCATCGAGTTTGCTCTCCGTTGACGATCCACACGTCTCAATTCACTAGAAAAACTAACTTGCGTGGCAAGTTTGATTAAGAACTCTTAACGAGTTTTGTAACTCAGAATGAGTGTCAAACTCTATGAAAAGAGTTGTTTGAACCAAATAATCAGTTAATAAGCCAAGTAAATTTACTGTTGCTGAAGGATGCTTCAAGATTTTTATCTTCTTGTTGCAAAAGATCCGGTCTCTTGAAGATGATTACCCCTAGATCCGAACCGCCAAAAAGCCAGCGATCCCAAAAAGAGAGACCCGAACTCAGTTGAGTTTACCCATATTTATAGGGCGATTAAGGGGTGTAACTGCCCCCTTAATCCGCTCATAAGTGGGGCAGAAATCCTTCCAATCGTGGGGGAAAGTGGTTTCTAGAACCGTTCAGCTCGAGCTTGAACGAGTCAAAAGTCGAAAATGGCATTTTGGTCCCAAACTCTGTGTTTTAGACCTAAAACGTAGAGTTCGGCATTTCCAGCTGGCTCAAAACGCAGTGGCCGCACCGCTTTAAGAGTGTGAGACGCAAGAATAAACTCTACGTTTGGATCTGGAACGTAGAGTTGAGTTCTGCGTTTTGGGTTGAAAACGTAGCAATGAAGGTTGTGTTTGGATCTAGAACGCAGTGATGAACCCTACGTTTTGGGCTACAAACAAAGCAGTGAGCTCTACGTTTGGATCTGGAATGCAGCGATGAACCTTGCGTCTTGGACTGAAAACACAGCAGTAAGCTCTGCGTTTGGATCTGGAACTCTGCATTTTGAGTCGGCGAACTTCGAGTTTTTGACTCTGGGATGTAGAGACGAGCCTCAGGCAGGCTTGGCGAGCTTCAGGCTAAGTCCAATGTTCCGACGAAGTCCACTCTTACAGACGGACTTTAGAACATAACTTGCTTATAACCTTCGTTTTGGCTCCTTGAAAATATGAGAGTTGTTAGATTGTCACTCCCGATGTTGATTGTGAAGGCTATTGAATAGAGCTTTCATCAGTTATTATGAAGGTCATCAGATTATAACATTCATCGATCTACGTGAAAGTCTTCAAATTATAGCCTTCTGAAAGCCGTCAAATTATAACTTTTATCATCGGTGTTTGATAGGGATTAGCTATCTACAGTGATTTTTAGACAACCTACATTAGAATACTTTCATTTGGTATAAGAGCGTGGTGCTCTTGATTTATGGCTTAACCGCCTAGAGTCAAAGATCCTCACTATTATATTTTGCTATTCTAGTTTTGTAATTTTTCTTGCTTGCATAATTATCATGGATATACACGGTGCACCTAGTTTAGACTATGCTATTGATGTTGCTCCTTTATTCAATGATTTCCCTTATGCGCAACGGATGCTTAGATTTAAATTATTGTACCTCATAAAGTTTCTTCACAACATACACACACTCATGCACCCATTGATCATCATAAGCATGTTGGTGTGTTTTAAGTGTGAATTTTGTGGTAGGTTTGGTCATCTAGCGAAATTTTATTTTGATTTGCGAAAAGTTTCAAATTCGCAAAATATTTCCAAAAGGCCAACCTCGTTTTAACATGTTTCTCGTACACAAGTAGATGGTTAACAAAAACAAGTGCATCCATTCAATTGTACTTATTGCAATAGGATGTGTCATTTGCGTGATTTTTGCTATGAACCGATTCGTACACAAAATGCACCCAAATGGGGTCATAACTGTTAGGACTCATATTTATGAGCCTACTATCTAATCTAGTTTTGATGATTAACAAATAATTTATAGCTATGTATTTTTTTAGTATTTGTATTTTTGTTTATCATGTATCCAGGTTGAATGGTTCAAGAGCAATATCTAAAATGAAGCCTATACAAATCAAGTCAAGAATACAAGTCTCAAATACAGTAAGTACTCCAGTTTATTTCATTTCAGACCTTGACTATGTTCTTCAGTTTATTCCGTTGATGAGATGTATTATGTTCTGTCATTTCATCCAGTATTGTTGATTCACTTTTTACTTGCTTTGTACTTACACCTGTTGTTGATTCCACTAGAGAGATAGTGATTGTGATGGTGAAACGTGTTATCGCACGGTGTGGTGCATGGCAGGTTTGACATCCATGGCTTCACCTCGGACTGCAGCCGTGTGTGAACCCAGGGGCGTCACAACAAGAGCAAGCTTCATTCAAATCAACCTGGGCATATTAGTATTAGGAGCTATACTTGTGTGCCAATAGTTCAAGCTCAATACATGCTTTATATATACACACACGTATTTCTCATTTCTAGTATAAAATGTGTATTTTTGTGAAAATATTGTGTTCTTTGTTTATGGATTTAATATTACCAGTTTAGATCTTTTCCTAAGTCTATAAACTCATTCAAAAGTTTTTAAAACTTTGTTTAAGTTATTTTGTCAAAATCAAGTGCTCAAACAAACATGTATTTTTGAGATTTTGAAAAATAATGAGTTTTCACAAGTGAAAATGATATTTGAAAACTTTCTTTTATAACATGTTTATTTTCGTATTTATAAACATCTTCCCAATTTTTATAATTTTTAGAATTTATTTGCTATTTTAAACCTACTTCAACGTTCATATTCACTGTTTAAAACTGACCCTGAACATGTTATCAGTCGACTGACAAGATCATTAGTCGACTGATGAAAGTGGCTGGAATCATCAAATGTTTTTGCTCAAACGACTAATGTGCCATCAGTCGACCGAAGCAGCTCATCAGTTAATTGATGGTGCATCAGTGGACCAATGGGGTTTAAACAACCACCAATAGTTAGCTCATCATTCGACTGAACAGTACTATCAGTTGACTAACAGCACTGTAACGGCTATATTTCCAGATTGCTAATTTTCAGGAATTTTGTCATTTTCTTTGGATTTTTCTTGGTTTTGGGGCTTTGTTTTGAGAACCTATATATACCCCTTGGCCTCAACTTTCTGTTGCAACTAAGAGAAGTTTAAAAACAAGTTTTATAAGTTTTATTTAAGGGTTTCATAGAAAATTCAAGTGTAGTTTGTTTGTGTGAAGAGATTTTCACAAGAGAAGTATTGCAACAACGTTCTTGAGGATTTCAACCTTAAATTCCTACCTATATTGTTTTGAAGAAGTTTTCTAAACTCATATATCTAGTTTGTTCTTATTTTGATTCTCATATATATCGTTGCTAGATTTAATTGAGTTTTAATTTTTTTTTACTCATTGCTTTTCACACACAACCATTTGAGCTTAAGTGTTTCACATATAGTATATTTGGGTTGTGGGTGTGATTCATTGAGTGTGAGCTTAGAATTTTGTTCTCATCTTTGTTAGAGAACAAACCATTGTATTTGTGCTTTATTGTTGAAAACACATATATTGTAATACACAAGAACACTTAGAGGAGTGGTTGGTGAGAGACGAGGTTAATTCCAAGAGGAGTGACGTTAGTAGTAAATCGTAGGGAGAGGTTGTAATTCTGAGCACTTAAGGAATGTGACACGGGCTACCAACACTTAGAGAAGTGTGTTGTGTGATTACAATTGTGAGAGTTGTTAAAGTTTTCAATGAACTTGGAAAACCAATTGTGTAGGTTTTTTTTTGATATAGTGGAGTTTCTCCTCGAGGGCGAGGAGCGGAGATGTAGGTCGTGGGTCGACCGAACTTCGTGATCATTTGCCTTGTGTTTGCATTTCTCAATTTGCATACTATCTCTCTTATTTGTGTGTTCATATTTATATCGCCGTTGTTTATTTAGATATCCTTGCACATATCTTGTTGTATATTATAATTGCTAGGATATTGTTAGTAAGTTTTAATTTGGCATCGAAATCGGATTAGATTAGTAAATACCCTATTCACCTCCCTCTAGGGTACTTTCATTTGGTATCAGAGTTTGGTGCTCTTTGATTTGTGGCTTAACTTCCTAGAGTCAAAGATCCTCACTTTAATTTTTGGCTAATTTAGTTTTGTGATTATTTTTTGCTTGCATCATAATTACAGACATGCATAGTGCACCTAGTTTAGGCTATGTTATTGATATTGCTCCTAAATTCAATAATTTCCCTTATGCTCAATGGTGTTTTAGATTTAAATTATTTGTTAAATCTAAAAATATTAAATTGTGGAAAATTATTGGTTGTGCTTATATGGTGCCCACTTTGGAGAAATCCAAGTGGAGCTTAAATGATAAAAAATTTTATTATGAACATGCTATTGTTAGAATTTTTGATAAATTCATTTGACTCATCTATTTCTAACAAGTTTGCTTCTTTTGATAGTGTTTACAGTTTGTAAAAATTTATAAAAGCACATCAAGAAAACTTGAAGGATATCCGACGTGTTTTGGCAGATTCCATTTTAAGTACAATTGGAGCATCATTATGCACACGACCACGAGGCGATAGCCCTTGTGAGGTATGTGAGTCCGACTCCGATAATGACTTATCCATTAATGAACTCGCATGTGCATATAAGAGATTGATACATGCCTACAACAAGTTGCATAAAAACTTTGTAGATTTAAAAAGCAAGCATGTTGTGTTAAAATCCGATCATTAGACGCTAACACCCAAATTTGATATTATTGCAAAAGGAAATATAACACTTAAAGAAAGCAATTATAAACTAAATTTGGAAAACGATAACTTGACCTCAACCATAGCTAGCTTAACTCATGAAAAGAATAATGTCATGCTAGAAGTAGAAACCATTAGAAAGGAACTTAATTCATTTAAAAAGAATCATGTTTTCTCTACTTCCATTGACAATACTATTGTGCCTAATAATGAGTTGAATCATATGAAAACCCGCATATCTTCCTTAGATTCAACCTTAAAAATTTGTATTATTAATAATAAGAAACTTATGGACTTGTGTGTACAGTCCTGCGTAAATTCTTCCAAAACATCCACACACTATGCACACATGTATAGTAAAATTTATAAATACACTATTTGTGGTCGTAAAGGCCATCTTACCAAATTTTGCTATGATGCACAAAACCCAAAAATGTAAATATTAGTGTTCCATGAGCATCTCATAAAGTTTCTTCATCACACACATATGCACATACACACAAAGTTCATCATAAGCATGCAAATGTGTATAAGTGTGATTATTGTGGTAGGTTTGGCCATTTGGCCAAATATTATTTTGATTTGAAAAAAGTTTCACATTTGCAAAATAATTTTGAAAGACCATCTTCGTTTGCAAATGATTGTCGTGCACAAATAAATGGTCAACAAAATCAAATGCATCCATTTCATTACACGTATTGTAATAAAATGGGTCATTTGCATAATTATTGCTATGACCGGACTTGTGCACTAAATACACCCAAATGAGGTCATAACCCAATGGCTTTGAGCTTTATTGATAGAGATCATGTCCCTAAACTCTTAGGTACCAAGAGTTTAGGTACCAAGAGTGTTTGGGTACGAAAACAAGTTTGATTTTTAAAGAATAAAATTTTTAGTGTTTTTCGTTTTTCATGCTCTTTAAAAGATGATTTTTGTTTGGACTTTGGTTGTAAACAAATTTATGAATCTTTTTTTTAAAGGATAATACTTTCATCATATTTTAGAAAAGAACTTGATTTTCTTCATATAAAATAAATGGTGTTTTAAATTTTTTTATATAGTAAAAATTTGTTTTTGTTTTCATTACATATCATGAATTTTTATTGGTTTTGATTTTGAAGAAGAGTTTTATATTTAGCAACTCTCCGGATTTATTGATCTTTTTCTTTCATATCATGTTTTTCTGGGTGCAAAATCTTTATATGGGTTGAAACAAGCTCCAAGAGCTTGGCATGATTGTCTTTCTAGTTTTCTTGTCAAAAATGATTTAATTGATCTATGTTTATTTTATCCAAAACATACACTTTTTTTATCTTTGTGGATAAAATACATAAATGTTCTGATATTATTTTTTGTATGATCATGTAGATAGGAAAGATGTGTCCATTATTTATATTGATTGAGAATCTCTATTAACGGACATCTTTACCTAACCTCTTTGCCAAGAGATTGTTTTATAAGAGGTTATTTGAGCATGCTTATCATTTGATTCAAATATTTGCTTGATCATTTCTTAACTCTTTCAAATTTTGATGTTTGCATAAATGTTTGGCCTACATTTGGATTTCAAATTATTTCATGAATTTATGGTTTTCATGAATTTTCTTTCATGAATTTTCATAAATTAATTCATGAATTTTATTTGATATTATGAATTATTCATGGATTTTCATAATTTTCCTTCATGGGTTTTCTTTCATGAATATTTCCGGATGATGTTTGGATCATCATTTTATTACCTTTGGAGATTTGTTTATACAATTATTTTTAACTTTAATTAAATTATTTTATGTATTAATTTTTGTTTGAGATTTGTTTAGAAATCTATGTATAGAGACATGCTTTTCATAATGATATATCTATATCTGTTCTCTTATCACTTTGTATGTGAGTTATAATTAGTGTGTTTTTATATATATGTTTACTCATATATATGCCTTGTTATATATATTTGTATATGCTTTATGACTTTTTGATAGGGGGAGTCTTCTCTATCTCATTCTATGTTCACACTCACCCATGCTTATATGTAGGGAGAGCTTAATGCTCTCTCTCTCTCTCTCTCTCTCTCTCTCTCTCTCTCTCTCTCTCTCTCTCTCTCTCTCTCTCTCTCTCTTGTTATTATTCCTATTGTGATGTTGACAAAGGGGAGAAACGAGTAGTTTGTGAGTACATTGATTTGTGTTTGTACATCTTATATTCATTTTATATCTATTGAGAAAATTGTTTATCATCATTAAAAAGGGGGAGATTGTTAGAACTCATGTTTATGAGCCTACTATCTAATCTAGTTTTGATGATTAACAAATAATTTATAACTATGTATTTTTTAGTATTTATATTTTTGTTTATCATATATCCAGGTTGAAAGGTTCAAGAGAAATATCTTAAATGAAGCCTATACAAATCAAGTCAAGAATGCAAGAGAAAGCTTCATTCAAATCAACTTGGGTATATTAGTATTAGGAGTTATACTTGTGTGCTAATAGTTTAAGCTCAATACATGTTTTATATATACACACACGTATTTTCCATTTCTAGTATAAAATGTGTATTTTTATAAAAATATTATGTTCTTAGTTTATGGACTTAATAATACCAGTTTACATTTTTTCCTAAATCTATAAAATCTTTCAAAAGTTTTCAAAACTTTGTTTAAGTTATTTTGTCACAATCAAGTGCTCAAACGAACATGTATTTTTGAGATTTTGCAAAATGATGAGTTTTTTACAAACAAAGAATGATATTTAAAAATTTTCTTTTATATCATGTTTATTTTCATGTTTATAAACTTTTTCCCAAATTTTATAATTTTTGAAATTTATTTACTATATTTAAACACATTCAAAGTTCATATTCACTGTTTAAAACTGACCCTGAAAATGTTATCAATCGACTGATGAAAGTGGTTGGAATCTTCAAATATTTTTGCTCAGTCGACTGATGCACCATCAGTCGACCGAAGAAACTCATCAGTCGACTGAATGTGTTCAGTCGAGCGACGGGGTTTAAACAGCCACCAACGATCAGCTCATCAGTCGACTAAATAGTACCATTAGTCGACTGATGGTATTATAACGGCTATATTTCCAGTTTGCTGATTATTAGGGATTTTGTCATTTTCTTTAGATTTTTCTTGGTTTTGGGGCTTTGTTTTAAGAACCTATATATACCCCGTGGACTCAACTTTCTGTTGCAACTAAGAGAAGTTTAAAAACAAGTTTTGCAAGTTTTGTTTAAGGGTTTCAAAGAAAATTCATGTGTAGTTTGTTTGTGTGAAGAGATTTTCACAAGGGAAGTATTGTAATAACGTTCTTAAGGATTTCAACCTCAAATTACTACCTCTCTTGTTTTGGACAAGTTTTCTAAGCTCATTTATCTAGCTTGTTCTTATTTTGATTCTCATATGTATCGTTGCTAGATTTTATTGAGTTTTAATTTTGTTTTTACTTATTGCTTTTCACACGCAACTATTTGAGCTTAAGTATTTCACATATAGTATATTTGGGTTATGGGTGTGATTCATTGAGTGTGAGCTTAGAATTTCGTTCTCATCTTTGTTAGAGAACAAACCATTGTATTTGTGCTTTATTATTGAAAACACATTCTAATACACATAGACACTTAGAGGAGTGATTGGTGAGAGACGGGTTCAATTCCAAGAGGAGTGACATATGTAGTAAATCCTAGTGAGAGGTTGTAATTCCTAGCACTTGAGGAAGGTGACACGGGCTAGGCTAACACTTAGAGTTGTGTGTTGTGTGATTGCAATTGTGAGAGTTATTAAAGTTTTCGGTGAACTTGGAAAACCGATTGTGTAGTTGTTTTTAAGATAGTGGAGTTTCTCCTTGAGGGTGAGGAGCGGAGACGTAGGTCGTGGGTCGACCGAACTCCGTGATTATTTGCCTTGTTTTGCATTTGTCAATTTGCACACTATCTCTCTTATTTGTGTGGTCATGTTTATATCGTCCATTGTTTAATTAGATATCCTTGCACATATTTTATTGTATATTATAATTGCTAGGATATTGTTAGTAAGTTTTAATTTGGCATCAAAATCGGATTAGATTAGCAAATACCCTATTCACCCCCCTCTAGGGTACTTTTTGTTAGCCCTTATGTTTTGATGATGTTTTACAACCACCATTATCGGTACTAATTGCTTGATTGAGTGATATTGTAGTTAATGTATATATCAAGATTGTTAGTACCACCAATGGAGGATTGGGTGGAATATACGCTACAATGATGATATCCAAAAGAGGAGGAGGCATAGTGATGAAGCAAATGTTAATCAAGAACAATTCAATCAAGTCAAAAGCTTCATCAACTAAAGCGATATCAAGACTCAAAGAATTGTAAATCTATGTGAGAATATTAGCTAGTTTCTCATTTCTCTCTAGTGCTAGAATGTAGGCAAGTAGTTTTAGATTTCACTTGAAGCTATTGGGATATCACACACATATTTTCATACTTATATTTTTAAGCATTTTGACAAAATATCATTTTCTAAACAGTTTGTTTTTAGTGTCAAAAATATTTTACAAAGTTACACATTTTGTGGAAGTCAATTGAATATTTTACAGATTTTTTAAAGAGTCCAAAACTATTTTGAAAACCTGTTTATTTATGTATCAGTTCGCGGTCGACTGCCACGGTCGACCGCGCCTGTGTCTTTTCCTGAGTAGGCAGCAGAAACTTTCACGTTCGACCGTCATGGTCGACCGTCAGCTCGAAAATTCACTCGGTTGACCGTCACGGTCGACCGCAGAAATCTCTGAAAATTTTTCAAGTTTCAAAGCTGGCTCGCGGTCGACCGCGAAAATTGTACGGTCGACCGTCGCCTATTCAAACGGTCTTTTTTGGTACAGATTTGAGGCGCCATTTTTCCAGGTTTTAGGGGATTTAGGTATAGGTTTAAGCTGCTGTGTTCTTTCCTATTTAAACTCCCTATACCCCTTCTTCTTCATGTATCCCAAGCCATTGAAAAACCAGAGATTTATTTTTACTGAGAGCCAAAATTTTCAAACCTGTTTTCTGTGTTTTTCTCTGTTCACATCCCATCTTCAATGTAATCTTTCTCTTTGCCATAGGGATATTGTAAAGAGAGAGCTTTTACACTATTACTACTGTTGAGAGCTTGATCTTGTGAAGATCAATTGTGTGGGAGTGAGATCCTGTGGAGATTAACTATGTAGTTGTGAGATCTTGTGGAGATCATTGTGTAGAAGAAGTTCCGGCTTCCAAACCGGGTTGTGTAGTGGATTTCTCCTCGAGAGTGGGGAGTGGGGACGTAGGTCAGCGGACCGAACCTCGTTAACACATTGTGTGTCATAATGATAACTATTTCTAACTCTATCTCCTTTACATTAGTTGTTCGTGATTGAAGTGTGTTGCTTGTCTTATTTTTATTGCATATTTATAGCCTTAAGACCTTAATCACCCCCCTCTAGGGTCCAACAATTGGTATCAGAGCTTGGTCTCTATATTAGTTTTTGGTCTAACCACCTTAGAGAAAAGATCCTATGAAGGCTTCAATGAATGTGCACATGTTAGAAGGAGAATCCACCACTAGACCATCACTTTTCACCGGTAGTAATTTTGCTTATTAGAAAGCTAGAATGAGGATTTACCTTCATAGCATTGATCTCGATATTCTAGAACTCATAGAGAAGAAATATGTAGAAAAGTCCAAAGTTAGGAACATGACCGATGGAGAAAGGCACCAAGCCAATCTCAATGCAAAGGCCATGAACGTCTTAATTTGCGGTCTTTCCCCCAATGAGTATAATAGGGTTTCTACGTGTGCAACAGCATATAAAATATGGGTGAAATTATGTATTACACATGAAGGAACCCCCAAGTTAAGGAATCCAAGATTAGTGGGCTTATGCATGAATATGAGTTGTTTAAGATGCTTCCAAATGAATCCATTGATGCTATGTTTTCTCGCTTTACTAACATAATCAATGAATTGCATGGTCTTGACAAGAAATTAACTATCCAACTGACGAACTACAAGATTCTCCGTTCATTGACTACGGTATGGGAACCCAAAGCTACGGCCATAGAGGAAGCACATGACCTTACCACTCTAGCTCTCGATGACCTCATCGGCAAGCTTAAGGTTCTCGAGGAGAAGCTCAAGGGAAAGGAGAAGGAGGAAGTGCCCCATGGGAAGTTGAGGAGCCATCACCAAAAATGAAGACCATAGCTCTCAAAGGAGCAAGTGATAACTCCTCATCATCATCGGATAGTGAAGTTGATTTTTCTAGAGAAGTGGCTCACCTCTCTAGAAGAATTTCTAGACTCATTAAAATGAACAAGAAGTTTAATCCCCGATCTAACAACAAATTTTCTTCACGTGTAGGGAAGTGCTTTGAATGCAATGAACTGGGCCATATCACCAAGGATTGCCCTAAGCTCAAGGAGAAATACTTGAAGTACAAGAAGAAGAAAGCTATGTATGCCGGATAGGAGGAATCCGAACCAAGCGATTCAGATAGCAATGAAGAAGGAGCCAAGATTGCTCTTCATGATCCTAATATTTGCTTTATGGCTCATGAAAAGGAGATAGTTTCCGATACCGAAAGTGAATCCTTCTATATGTAATGTGATCTAGCTACCGCATTAGAAGAATTAAACATTAAATTTAAAAAATTGTCAAAAGAATTTTCTTCCTTTAAAAAGCTGCATGCTTCTTGTGATGCCAAACTTGAACAACTAGAAACATCTCTTGCTTTAAAAGATGAATTGCTAGGGGATCTTGATTTTGAAAACAAACAATTAAGATCCAAGATTGAAAGACTTGAAATTGAGAGTGGTAGGATTAGACCCACTCATGCTTATGCTAATCATCATCACCATAGTAGAAATAGATTTCATAGATCTTATGCTCAAACACACAAAAGAAATTTTGTGTGCACATCTTACATGAAACATGGTCAAATTTCTACCCATTGTAGGATTAAAGATAATCATGATTTTTATAGAATGACATGGGTACCCAAAGGTACCAAGTTTACTAACCACCAAGGACCCAAGATTTGGGTACCTAAAGTTACTACACCTTCATCTCTTGTAGGGAACATCATGAACATGACGTAAAGAGATGTGGTACCTTGATAGTGGTTACTCACATCATATGACGGGCAACAAAGAACTATTTGCAACCCTATCAATGATTGAAGGAGGTAGCGTCTCTTTCGGTGGTGGAGAGAATGATAAAATCATTGGTATTGGATGTATTGGTAAGACACCATCTCCCGTTATAGAAGATGTTTATTTTGTTAATGGCTTGAATCATAATCTTCTTAGCATTAGCCAATTAAGTGATAAAGGTTTTGATATTTCCTTTAAACCGGACAAATGCACTATTAGCTCAAATGGAAAAACTATTTTTGTTGCTAATAGAAAATCTAATGTATACATTTTTGAGATGAATGAGCTTTTAGATCAAGATGTCAAATGCCTTGCGGCGGTTGATGAAAACCCTTGGATTTGGCATAAAATGCTTGGATATGCAAACATGGAATTGATATCAAAATTGTCCAAGAAAAATCTTGTAAAAGGGTTACTAAACTTGCATTTCATCAAGGATACCATTTGTGAAGATTGTGCTAAAGGTAAACAAACTAAATCTACCTTCAAATCCATCAATGAGGTATCGACTTCTAAACCCTTGCAATTACTTCATCTTGATTTATTTAGTCCTATGTGTGTTACCTCTCTTGAAGGCAAACACTATGTTTTTATTATCATTGATGATTTTTCTCGTTTTACTTGGATAATCTTTCTTGAAAGTAAAGATGAATGTTTTGAAGAGTTTTCGAATCATGTTAAAAGAATTAAAAAAAAGAATTGAAAGTTGTTAAAATAAGGAGTGATCATAGTTGTGAATTTTAAAATATTTTTTTCTATGATTTTTGTGCACAGCATGGTATAACTCATATGTTTTCCGCTCCTAGAACATCACAACAAAATGGTATTGTTGAACGAAAAAATCACACCATACAAGAGATGACACGAACTATGTTAAACTCTTTTGATTTGCCTAAATATTTTTGGGCGGAATTCGTCAATACGGCTTGCCATGTTTTAAACCGTGTTTTGATTAGACCAAAGCTTGAGAAAACTCCTTATGAACTATTTTATGCAAAACTCTATTTATTGGTTATTTTCGTATCTTTGGTTATAAATGTTTTATTTTAAATACAAAAGATCACCATGATAAGTTTGATTCTAAAATTAATGTTGGCATTTTCTTAGGGTGTGCACCTCGAAGTAAGGCTTATAGGATCTTTAACAAACGAACTCTTGTTGTTGAAGAATCTATAAACGTTACTTTTGATGAGACTAATATTGGTTCTCAAGTTGTTTTGCCTAGGAGAGATGATGATGATGTTAAGGGAGGATTGGATCTTTTGCAACTTAATGATACACCCTCAATAGAGGCACAAAAGGATGTAGAAGGCTCCAACACTCATGATCAAGAAGATCTTCCTAAAGCATGGAAATTCGCATCAAATCATCCAAAGGATCAAATTATAGGAAGTCCTTCTCAAGGGGTTCTAACTCGCTCAAAGGCTTTGAGTGAGTGTTGTAATATTGCCTTCTTATCTCAATTAGAACATAAAAAGATTAATGATGCTTTAAAGGATGAGTTTTGGATTTTAGCTATGCATGAAGAACTAAATAATTTTCAAAGAAATAGTGTTTGGAAACTAGTTCCTAGACCTAACAATGCTAGTGTAATTGGAACAAAATAGGTTTTTAGAAACAAACTTGATGAACATGGCATTGTAACTAGAAATAAAGCTCGTTTGGTTGTCCAAGGATACAATCAAGAGGAGGGTATAAACTATGATGAAACCTTTGCACCGATTGCAAGGTTAGAATCAATTAGGATGTTTTTGGCATTTGCAAGCTTTAAAGATTTCAAATTATTTCAAATAGATGTTAAAAGTGTCTTTCTAAATGGTTTTATAGAAGAGGAATTATATGTTGAGTAACCCCCCGGTTTTATAGATTATATCTTTCCTAATCATGTTTACCGGGTTCAAAAAGCTTTATATGGATTGAAACAAGCTCCTAGAGCTTGGTATGCTCACCTCTCTAGTTTTGTTATTGAAAATGGCTTTTCTAAAGGAAAAATTGATAATATTCTTTTTGTGAGAAAAAGGAAAAATGATTTCATTTTAGTTCAAATATATGTTGATGATATCATTTTCGGTGCTACTAATGAATCTTTATGCAAGGAATTTTCTAAAGTTATGCAAGATCATTTTGAGATGAGCATGATGGGAGAGCTTACATTCTTTCTCGGGCTCCAAGTCTAGCAAACTAAGGATGGGATATTCATTTCTCAAAGCAAGTATGCTAGAGAATTGGTGAAGAAATTCAATTTGGAGAATTCTAAGCATGCACCAACTCCCATGAGTACAAGTATCAAGCTTGATGCAGATGATAGTGGTGAGGATGTGGAGCAAAAACTATACCGAGGTATGATAGGTAGTCTTCTTTATCTCACCGCTAGTAGACCCGATATCATGTTTAGTATGTGTGCATGTGCATGTTTTCAAGCTTCTCCTAAAACGTCTCATTTAATTACGGTTAAAAGGATTATTAAATATGTCAATGAAATAATTGATCTTGGTTTATTTTATCCTAAAAGCACCTCTTTTGATCTTTATGGTTTTTGTGATGCCGACTTTGCCGGATGTAAGGTAGATCGCAAGAGTACGAGTGGAACATGCCAATTCGTAGGAAATTCTCTTGTTTCTTGGGCTTCCAAGAAACAAAATTGTGTTGCATTGTCCACTACGGAAGCGGAATACATTGCCGCCGGCTTATATTGTGCCCAAGTTTAGTGGATGAAACAAAGTTTAGTTGACTATGATTTAATTTTTCAAAATATAAAAATCTTTTGTGATAACACTAGTGCTATCAATATTTCAAAAAATTCGGTTTTGCATTTTAGAACCAAACATATTGATGTGTGCCATCATTTCTTACGCGATCATGTAGAGAAGCAAGATGTATCCCTTGTTTATATTGACACTAAATCTCAATTAGCGGACATCTTTACCAAGCCTCTTAGTGAAGATGATTTTTGTCGCATAAGAAATGGTTTGGGTTTATGCACTATATGAAAGTTCTATTTGCTTGCTTGATTAGTTGCATTTATGTGCATTGTTGTTTATCATATTTTTTTTACCCCGTTTTGATGGTGACAAAGGGGGAGAGAAATCTCCTCAATTGTTGCAAATATTCAGGGGGAGCTCATAGATAGGGGAGCATCTATCTAAAAGCTATATTTATTTTGCTCTTATAGAATGGTTGGTTGTCATCATCAAAAAGTGGGAGATTGTTAGCCCTTATGTTTTGATGATGTTTTACAACCACCATTATCGATACTAATTACTTGATTGAGTGATATTATAGTTAATATATATATCAAGATTGTTAGTACCACCAATGAAGGATTGGATGGAATATGCGCTACAACGATGATATCCAAAGGAGGAGGAGGCATAGTGATGAAGCAAATGTTAATCAAGAACAATTCAATCAAGTCAAAAGCTTCATCAACTCAAGCTATATCAAGACTCAAAGAATTATAAATCTATGTGAGAATATTAGCTAGTTCCTCTTTTCTCTCTAGTGCTAGAATGTAGGTAAGTAGTTTTAGATTTCACTTGAAGCTATTGAGATATCACACACACATTTTCATACTTATATTTTTAAACGTTTTGACAAAATATCATTTTTCACAAGTATGAGCACCTATTCGCAAAATTCCTTTTCTAAATAGTTTGTTTTTAGTGTCAAAAACATTTTACAAAGTTACACATTTTGTGGAAGTCAATTGAATATTTTACAGATTTTTTAAAGAGTCCAAAACTGTTTTGAAAATCTCTTTATGTATGTATCAGTTCGCGGTCGACCGCCACGGTCGACCGTACCTGTGTCTTTTTCTGAGTGGGCAGCAGAAACTTTCACGGTCGACCGCCACAGTCGACCGTCAGCTCGAAAATTTCCTCGGTCGACCGCCACGGTCGATCGCAGAAGTCTCTGGAAATTTTTCAAGTTTCAAAGATGGCTCACAGTCGACCGCGAAAATTGTACGGTCGGCCGCTGTTTATTCAAACGGTCTTTTTGGTACAGATTTGAGGCGTTGTTTTTCCAGGTTTTGGGGGATTTAGGTATGGGTTTAAGCTGCTGTGTTCTCTCCTATTTAAACCCCATATACCCCTTCATCTTCAAGTGTCCTAAGCCATTGAAAAACCAGAGATTTATTTTTACTGAGAGCCACAATTTTCAAACCTGTTTTATGTGTTTTTCTGTGTTCACATCCCAGCTTCAGTGTAATCTTTCTCTTTGCCATAGGGACATTGTAAAGAGAGAGCTTTTACACCATTACTACTGTTGAGAGCTTGATCTTATGAAGATTAATTGTGTGGGAGTGAGATCTTATGGAGATTAATTGTGTAGTTGTGAGATCTTGTGGAGATCGTTGTGTAGAAGAAGTTCCGGCTTCCAAACCGGGTTGTATAGTGGATTTCTCCTCAAGAGTGGGGAGCGGGGACGTAGGTCAGCGGATCGAACCTCGTTAACACATCGTGTGTCACAAGGATAACGATTTCTAACTCTATCTCCTTTACATTAGTTGTTCTTGATTGAAGTGTGTTGCTTGTCTTATTTTTATTGCATATTTATAGCCTTAAGAACCTAATCACCCCTCCCTAGGGTCCAACACTTTTAATAACCCAAGGGCCTTGGATTATATTAATAGGGGTCATGTCTCTAAACTCTTCGGTACTAAGAGTGTTTGGGTGTCAAAACATGATTTTGAATATTTTCACAAAAATTTAAAAGAAGATATTTTCATCATATTTAGAAAAGAACTTGAT
>BQKN01000671.1:60817-76711 GCA_022839385.1 Asparagus kiusianus | reverse complement strand
TGAGCACTTTGAGAGGGAGATTATTGTGAGGGAGTGAGAGATTGTTAATTAGGGTTATTTTGGGTGTCTGAGAGAGTTGTAACCCATTGTATTTCTCCTCCATATAGTGAAATCTCCCCCATCCTCTCCCCGTGGACGTAGGCAATTGCTAAACCATGTAAATCTCTGTGTTTGTGATTGATTTTGGCCATTCTTTTGTGAATTGCACTCGTTGGTTGTTCTTCTCTCTTCTTCACTGACTCATGTGGGTGTTTGGTTCGCGAGAACGCGTCTACCGACGCATGACAATTAGTATCAGAGCCTAGGGTTTCAGACGTAAGGTTTGTTTTGGGTGGAGGAAAATTCGTTGTTGGAAGCTTGGATCTTGAAGATCTATGCTTTATTGAGGATAGCATTGCGGAGTTTCCAGTTGAAGATCTCGTCTTCCTCGTGTGGTTGGGAGTTTGTGTTGGAATCCATTGTATTATTCAAGTTGGGTAGTTTCTCAATTCTATCAATTGATCGAATTTTTTGTACAATTTAGAGTTAGTAAGCAATGGCATGAGAAAGTGGTGAAAGCAGCAAGGCTACGGCAAGTACAATTCAGGTTGCACTTCAGAATACGAATATCAGTGTTGTAAAGTATGACCGCAAGATTAACTTTGGGTTGTGGATGAGTGATGTGCAAGATGCTTTGAAAGCTCAGAAGTTAGAGGAGACCATCATGCTCACGGAGAGGCCATCGAAGTATGATAAGGCGATATGGGACAAGATGAATCATAAAGCTTGTGGGGGTAATAAGATATTGTTTGGAACAAGAGTTGAAATACAATGTGATCGGTGTGACATTTGCGATGAAGATGTGGGAGATTCTCAACAATAAATATCTTACAAAAAGTATTGAGAACCTGTACTTGCTGCGAAGATTATTCAGATTCCAGATGTCTAGGGGTACCTCACTTGCAGATCATGTGAACAACTACACAAAGTTGTTGTCAAACATGACAAATGTGGATGAGAAGATATCAGATGAGTACAATGCGATTATTTTATTAGGCTCCTTACCTGATGAGGAGTATGATACATTCATATTCACTTCGTTGAACGGTAGATCTTTCATCACCTATAGTGAAGTGACTAATGCGTTCACGAATTTTGACTTGAGGAGGAATGATAAAGAATCTTCCAGAGCTAGCACTTTAGGAGAGGCCTTGTCGACGAGAGCTAGGAGTTTTTATCCGAGAGGTGGCAACAGAGGTAGGTCAAAGTCAAGAGGCCACTACCAATTAGCGAAGAACTAGTGTGCTTTCTGCAAAGAACAATGACATTGGAAGAGAGATTGTCTGAAGCTTAGAGAGAAGGATAATAGCAAGAAGAAGGGCCTGAAGGCTAACGAGATGAATGTTGCTAAGAGTGATAACGATTCAAATGATTCATGCTTTTCTCTATTGATTACTCCAGAGGTTAACCATGCTGATGCATCGGACTAGATGTTGGATTCTGGTGCTACTTATCATGTGATTCCCCGACGAGATTGGTTTGGATCTTTCGAGAAGCTCCATGGAGGTGTGGTGGTCATGGGAAATGATTAGTCCTGTGGCATTTGTGGGATAGGACGCACGGCAAAGTTGTTCGTGACTTTAATGAAGTAAGATTTATTCCTCGGCTGAAGAAGAATCTTATTTTTGTTGGAACTTTTGGAGGAAAATGGATTCAAGGTAACTTGTGAGAGCATAGTAGCAAAAGTTACTAAGGGATCTTTAGTAGTGATGAAGGGAGTCCGCAGTAGGAATCTGTATTATCTGAAGGGAAGTACCGAGATTGGCTAGGTAGCTTCAGCAGTTTTAGAGGTGGACACGAGCAGACTTTGGCACTACAGATTGGGGCACACAGGTAAAAAGTCACTGCAGGCGTTGTGCAAGCATGAGCTATTGAAGGGAGCCAAGAGTAGAAAGATTAAATTCTATGAGCACTATGTTCTTGGCAAGAAGACTAAAGTGAAGTTCGAGACAGCCATTCATAGGATGACAGACATCTTGGACTATGTGCACAATGATGTTTGGGATCCCACCATGATGGCATCACTTGGTGGTCGACATTGGTTTGTCACATTTATAAATGACTATTCTAGGCATTGTTTGGTGTACATCATGGTGAAAAAGAGTGAAGTCCTAGAGATATTTGTGGAGTGAAAGAGAGGATTAGAACCGAAGATAGGGAGAAAGATCAAGACGTTAAGATCCGACAATGGCGGGGAGTACACTTCAGACCCCTTTCAGCAGCTATGTCGAGACGAGGGCATAGAGAGATATTTCACAGTTAGTCATACACCATAGCAGAATAGGGGGGTAGAGAGGTTGAATCGGTCTTTACTGGAGAAGGTCCGATGTTTGTTATCGCTTTAGTTTGGAGAAGATATTTTGAGCTGAGGTACTTTCATATGTGAGTCACCTTATTAATAGGCTGCCTTCATCTGCGATTGAGGGGAAAACCCCTATGGAGATATGGTCGGGAGAGTTAGCACACGACTATGATCAGCTCAAGGTACTTTGGTGCCTTGCATTTTATCATGTTAGAACTGGTAAACTGGAACCTCGAGCTAGGAAGGCTATATTTGTGGGATTCAAGCTTGGTGTGAAAGGATACAAGCTTTGGAATCTAGTTGAGAAAAAGATTGTGCTGAGTAGAGATGTCACACTCGATGAGGCTTCGCTCTTGAAGCCTACGAGCTCTCATCAAGTGAAGAGCACCCTGACAGAGGAGATATCGTAGGTGGTGGAGATTAATACGGCTCCACAGAGTCCAGATAGGACCCTATCTATTAGATTGTCGACTGAGGTGATGCCAGACGAGCACGGTGATGATTTAGAGGATACAGGTACGACATAGTAGGATAATAGACTGATAGCTTAGGTTCAGGATTCGATTGCAGTTCAGAGACTAAGGAGAGACATATTGTTGTTAGCGAAGTATACAAGCACAGTCGTTGCATATGCACTTTCGGTGGAGAGTATCGACGAGATGTTTCTTACTACATTCAGAGAGGCTGAGCAGAGTTCAAAGGCTGATTTGTGGCAGGAGGCTATGCAGGAAGAAATAGAGTCTCTTCACAGGAACGACACATGGGAGTTTGTTGAGCTTCTAAAGGGGCGGAAGGCTATTGGTTGCAAATGGGTGTATACGAAAAAAGAGGGCATTCAGGGCACTCCTATGAGGTTTAAGACTAGATTGGTTGTGAAGGGTTATGCACAGAAAAAAGGCATTGACTACAATGAAGTTTTTTCTCGAGTTGTGAAGCACTCTTTATTTCAGATCTTGCTAGCTTTGGTAGCACGGTATAGTTTAGAATTGGATCAGTTGGATGTGAAGATAGCTTTTCTTCATGGTGATCTTGATGATAAAATTTATATGACTCAGTCATTGGGTTTCGAGCTGTCAGAAAGGAGAAATTGGTGTGTAGATTGAAGAAATCGCTATAAGGGTTGAAGCAATCTCCAAGACAGCGGTATAAGTGATTTGATGGGTTCATGATTGGTCATTCGTACATTAGAAGCCAGTTTGATCATTGTGTGTACTATCACAAATTGCATGGAGGTGCGTATATTTACTTATTGCTTTATGTCGATGACATGTTTGTTGCTTCTATTTCTAGATCCGCCATAGATAGATTGAAGATTCAGCTTTCGATCGAGTTTGAGATGAAGGATTTTGGTGAAGCGAAGCGCATTTTATGGATGAAGATCTGTAGAGACGGAGATAAGGGTAGAATTAGTTTGACACAAGTGGCTTATTTGAAGAAGGTTTTACAGCGGTTTAATGTGAGCATGGAGACGAAGCCAGTCAATGTACCTTTGGAAGCCCATTTGAAGCTTTCAGTTGACCTTTCATCGAAGACAGTTGAAGATAGAGAATTGATGTCGAAGACTCCATATGCGAGCATAGTGGGATGTACACCATGGTTTGTATGACGCTAGATTTGTCATAGGTAGTTAGCATGGTTTCACGATACATGCACGACACAGGTTTGGGTTATTAGGATGCCGTGAGGTGGATTTTGAGGTACATTCGAGATAGTCTCAATGTTGGTTTGGTGTTTGAGCGAGAAACTAGTGGTGGACAGCTATATTGTGGATATGTAGATTCGGACTATACTGGAGATGAAATACGGGTGGCTTGATCCCTTGGGAGAGGGGGTACATAGGCAACCACATTGGTGCAGCCGAATTTACAGAGACGACCCCATTGGTACTCTGGTTGGTGTCCGCTTAGTTTTGGGAACACTTCGCCGAGGTGGAGAATTATTGGATAGCAAGTTATTAGGTCAAACATGATTCCTAGTCTGTTTTGGTTTTGGTTTTAGAATTATTGGGATTCCTAGTCTGTTTTGGTTTTGGTTTTAGAATTGTTTGATTCCTAGTCTGTTTTGGTTTTAGGGTTTCTATATATATAGAACGTTTTAGAAGAGATTTGTTGAGAGAGAAATGAGTCTTTTGAGCACTTTGAGAGGGAGATTATTGTGAGAGAGTGAGAGATTGTTGGTTAGAGTTATTTTGAGTGTTTGAGAGAGTTGTAACTCATTGTATTTCTGCTCCATATAGTAAAATCTCCACATCATCTTCCTGTGGATGTAGGCATTTGCCGAACCACGTAAACCTCTTTGTTTGTGATTGATTTTGGCTGTTCTTTTGAGAATTGCACTCGTTGGTTGTTCTTCTCTCTTGTTCGTCGACTCGTGCGGTTGTTTGGTTCGCGAGCACGCTTCCGCCGACGCACAACACATAGATACCGCACTCAACAAATTAAATGCACAGCGCACCAAAATAAGAGAACTGTACACATAGCGATCCAAATTACATAGATACCACACTCACCAAATTAAATGCCATAATTATTAATATCATAGTACATATATGATATGTAGATGTTGTGGTATAGTATTACTAATGACAGTTACTGTGTTTGTAGTAGCCAAGGAGATTTTTCATTATCTTCCCTAAAATACTTTCCTTCTCCTTTGCTGTTTGCTTATCTGCCTCGTTCTCTTTCATTTTCATTTTCTCTTTGTTGCTTGTCTAGGAAATAAAAGAAAAAGGGCAAAAAACTGAGCAAGCTAGTTTTAAAGCATTAAATTTATATACAATCATGAATGGGCTACATCATGTATGTTTTCATTATTTCATATTTCATTTTAAGTTATGTCTTCAGTCAAGATTTTAGTACTTAACAGGTAAAAACACATTTTTGCTTTATACAGTTTACACGTGGCAGTTGTAAGATAATTTATGAGTAGTCTCAATATCTCTTACTTGAACTACGAAAAATACAATTGGGTACCACGCCTTAGAGAAGTCTTTAAATATATGAACATAACCTAGATGTGTTATGTGCTGTATTTTGACCTGCAATTGTGTGTGTACATGCAGTTCATAAATAATGGTTTTTCAAAATACCAATTTGATGACGATAAAATCATTTTTTTTGTAAATGAAATTCCATTTAACCAATGAGCATTTACGTACATACTCAAGCCAGGGCATACCGAGGGGATTTAATTTATATATATATATATATATATATATATATATATATGGAAAAATTGTTTCAAGGCCCCAAAATTAAAAAAACAATGTGCAATAGCTCCCTGTACTTTTAATGTTTGGTATAAACCCAAAATACACTCCAAAAGTTCATTTCAGCCCCTCCAGCTCACGAGAGTGAGCTGTAATTCTCAGAAACCCGACTCTATCCTTCCCGCCCACTCTGCTACAGCCTCCGTGCGTTGGTAACGGTGCCGCCCTCTCCGTTACTATCGAGGCACTCTCTCTCTCCTCTCTCCCTCCCGCACTCTGTCTCTGGCTTTCCTTCCGGCGAAAAACCAAAATCTGCACTCTAGGGTTAGGTCGAAACTGGATCGAAGATGGAGAAAAAATCGGCGAACGAATTCGAAGTTGTTCACCATCCTCCTCCGCCGCTGCAACCTCAGGAACATACACCGATGAACGACGAGCGAGAAGACTCACCGTCGCCTTCCAAGACCGACAAAGATCTCCCCTCGCCTTCCAAGACCGACGAAGACCCCCATTTGCCATCTGAGACCGACCGTGGTACCGATTCTCTCACATCCTCCCCCGCCTCCAAGTGTTCGTCCACCCATGCGTCATCATCAGGGAATGGCAGCACCGATGAAGCCACCCAAACATTGTTGAGTTTCCAAAGGAGTGTAAGGAGAAAAAGAAAAATTACAAGTTCACTAAACGCACCATAGAAATCCATAAAGAAGTAAGATAATGTTATATGTTATATTTTCCAATTTAGATAGATGTTATAGATTTAGGTGTATTGTGAACTATATGCCTGGACATTGGTTGAAGGACATGTTAGCTGATTCATTAATGTTAAATGTGAACTATATACCTATTATTATTGTTAAGTTTGGTTGTTGTTTGTTAAGGTTTATAGCGTAACTGTTACAGTTCATCGTTGCATGGTAACTATTGGATGTTGGATGTTAAGTGTGATTGGTGTTAAATGTTTAATTATAATACAGGAAAAAGTCAGGTGCTGCTAAAATTAGACCCACTATTAGTTTCGTCGCATATTGTAAATTTATGAAAGTCCTCGAATCGAGAATGCGACAGTGTCATTAGGATGCATACCAAGGGTGTACATTCCAGCATTATGTAAAGTTTGTCCCCCCAGCAGTAGATCGACCCACGCTGGAACCTGTATTGAGTCACTATAATGGTAATGGAGTAGCGTTTTCTCTGCCCGATGCCGAAAATGGGAGAGAAAAGGTTGTTAATTTTGATATGGACTGGGTGCATGAACATACAGGTTTCCCAATTGATGGGGAAATAATTTACAATAATAGAGATCCTTTCCCTAGGCTTTGGATGGAGTATTTTGATAAATATTTTACTAGAACCCCAAAGAAATCAGCGAAGAATATGTGGCGATATGTGGAAGAGCTACTGCAATCTCTTGTTGAATCAAGAAAGAAGAAGGATATTGAAGATTTTGTGTTACTGCAGATACTTTATCAATGTTCAATGATGTGGTGCCCTAGCAGTGTCCAAGGCATCCCAAGGCTCTTATTCAAATATGTTGATTCAATTGAAAGAGTGAGGAATATGACCTGGGGGAAATACATCTATGATCAGACGAAGAAAGGAATTAAGATTGTCAGGGAAGGTCTGCGCAGGTCAGGAGTAAGCTATGTACCTGGATGCATGCCTTTGATCCCTGTAAGTTGGATTAACCTGTGCATGTGAACGCTTGCATGTATTTTGTCAACTTACGTCAAGAACCATTAAGGCTAACTGGTTATGTTAACTATTTTAAGGATCTGGTTAACTATATTCAGGTTCATATTAACTATAGTGTTTCCAATGTTAAAGTTGGTGTTGTCAGTGTTAACTATATTTTAGTTCAGTTCTGTTAACTATATTCATGTTTAAAAGATTAGTAGTGCATACTAACATGTATTATTTGTTTGCAGCTATGGTACTATGAAATGATGGGGATTAAAAGATATGCCTTGAGCAATAGATTCAAGCCACCCCTCACTAACTGGGTGAAGATTGGTGAGAAGTATGGATCTTTTCGAAAGCGCACAATAGTTGCCAAGGCTGCAAAAACTAGCATCCAAGTTGTACATAAACCAATAGCTGAAATTGGCCCATCCGATGAGAAATATCCAATCAGAAAGCCATTGATGAGGCTTAGAAGTGAAGGTATTGTACCATAATTTCCAGTCGTACATACGGATGGGAAGAAAGCAGCATTACGGAAGAGGAAGATTGAAGAAGAAAAGAAGGTTGAAAAGAAGGAAGAAGAGAAGGAACATGAGAAGAGATGATCAATAGGTTTGGTAAGTTCTAAGGTGCTAAATCACCATAGTTAACATGTTAACCACAACAGTTAACATGTTAGCCACAAGAGATAACATGTTTTCCATAAGAGTTGATACGTTAACAACAAGAGTTAACATGTTACCTACAAGAGTTAACATGTTTGCCATAAAAGTTAACATGTTTGTCACAATAGTTAACATATTAGCTATAAGAGTTAACATGTTAGCCACAAGAGTTAACATGTTACCCATGAGAGTTAACATGTTAGCAACAAGAGTTAACATGTTACCTATAGATGATTGAAGAACCTTTAATTTATATGTGTCAACTGTGGGCCTCTTACTATTAACCTTTATAAGCTTGATGTTAACTATTTGTTATTTTTAAATTATATTGTTTGTTATTTTTAAATTATAGATAATGTCAAAAGCCATTGATGAGGCTTTCGAAAGGGAAGATGAGATTGAAATGTTACCAGTTGAGGAGCAGCTGCAATTTTGGAGAAATACTAGTAAATTAAACTAGATACTTTGCCATACACTGAGGGTCTCGAAGAGATTGTATTGTCAAACTTTCATGAACGAGATTCGTAGACTTAACGAAAAGGTTAAGGGGTTGGACGAATCTTGTGACATAGTAGATCCCTTGGTTTTAAAGAACAATATGAAGAAGCTTATTGCACAGCAGCTGAAAGGAAACCCTACAGTGGAAGAAGAGGACAAGCATGAAATCGATGGAGAGGACAACCATGGAGAGAGAGATGACATCACCATGAATGAAGGTGTCGAGGAAATGGGCAAGAACGAAGAGAGAGACAAAGTTATCAAGGATGAGGAGGACAAGCAGATGGTTGAGCTGAAGAGGACTCGAATGGACAGAGAGACGATGTTACCAAGAATGAAGTTGTCGAGGAAATGGGCAAGAGCGAAGAGAGAGACGAAGTGATCAATGATGAGGAGGACAAGTAGATGGTGCAGGAGGAGGAATGTGTGGTTGAGAATGTTCCACTTAGCAAAGGATTGAAGAGGTCGAGGAAGCCGATGAGCAAAAAAAATGTGGGTTATAGGAGTAGAGCTCCAAGCAAAAGAGCAACCAAGAAAGGTAAACAGGTTAGGACACCATTTACTGAGGATAAGAAACCGAGGGCTAAGGGATTGAAGTTGAAAAAAGGTGAGCACAAAGATGAACCCATTGTTGTTTGTGACAAGGTAGAGAAAATAACAGTTTACTATGATGACAGTATTGGCAAGTGGGATGTGCTAAAAAGCACGTATTTAACAGATGTGTATCGTGCTACCTTAAAAAAGGTGAATGAGGGTATCCCTGATGTAGGTACGTTTAGCTTACGAGTGTTAGATAGCGCTGGGGCTTTTGTACATAACTACAGAATACCAAGAAATGTGACAGAGAAACTCTCAGCTGAGGAGAAATAATGGCTCGCGCAGTACTGCAAGGAGAAATGTAGACCATAAGTGCTGATTTTAAAATTTAACCCTTTCACGTTTAAATTTAACCCACAAGGGTTAACATGTTAACCACGAGAGTTAACATGTTATCCACAAGAGTTAACATGTTATCCATAAGAGTTAACATGTTAGCCACAATAATTAACATGTTATCCACAAGACTTAACAGGTTAGCCACGAGAGTTAACATGTTATCCACAAGAGTTAACAGGTTAGCTACAAGAGATAACATGTTATCCATAAGAATTAACATGTTTAGTAATTTAATGCTAACTCTCTTTAATATTAACTGTGAACCTCTGTTAGTTGCTTGTTATGTTTGCACGTTTAGATGTTAGCTTTCGTGTTTTAGATTTTAACCCTCCATAACTTATTTCTTATTAAGGTACATCGATGTCATAACTACCGATAACAGCACAATTTACATACCCGGAACTACTGTATATGCTCCGCGGGGGAAGACTCGATGATAAAGTAACAGAGGTCATCTTAGATAGATTACGGCTATGGCTACAGTTGCAGGAGAACGTTGTCTTAAACAAGTAGTACGGGATTGTATCTACATATTTCTGCGTTAGACCAATCCTCATATAATTAGTTAACATCTAAGCTCTTATATTTAACATGTTAACCACAATAGTTAACATGTTAAAAACAACAATGGGCCACAAGAGTTAACATGTTATCCACAAGACTTAACATGTTATCCACAAGACTTAACATGTTATCCACAAGAGTTAACATATAACCACAAGAGTTCACATGTAATCCACAAGGGTTAACATGTTAGCCACAAGAGTTAACATGTTTTCCACAAGAGTTAACATGTTTTCCACAAGAGTTAACATGCTAAATATTATGATTAAAATATTAACTATATGAACTTGAACCATGTTCACATGTTAAAGACCGCTCTTTCTTAATGTCTTAATTTTGTGTAACAGCATTCACTCTATGGAGACCAGGCTCATCTGCGGCTATATGAACTATATGAACTTTATATACAACAACATATTGCCGTTGGCTGATCAATACTCATATTCCCAATTGTTCGCCATGACCATTAGCATTGTGTCGAAGTTAGATTGAATGAAAATTTAGCGTTGCACTATAGTTCGGTAACTCACTCTGCTTACCTTGAGCCCGTTAACAAAATTATAAACTTCATGGACCATACGAAGGCCGTATTCGATCCTGAAAAGGTGTGTAAGACATTTCAATATAAGGAAATCTCATGCGAGCCTCAAAAGGGAAGGTACATTAACATATGAACCTTATTTTATTAAAGAATTTTTGTCTCCAAAACTGACCTATAATATGTATTTATGTTTTGTTATTTGTAGCTACGATTGTGGGATATACGTTTACCTTTATGTACGGACTATTCTACAGAAAGGTGATGTACTGCATGTTACGCCCGTCGATGATTCGTCGGAGGTAGTGCGTACAAGGCTTGCGGCGGAACTGATAAAAGAAGGTTGGGAATTCAAAAATAGAAAGGGCACAATAGCCGTGAAGGACCCAGAATTGAAAGCATCTGCATGAGCCACAAATGTACAACCTAAAGAAGAATGCTATGTAGATAAACAACTGCAAACAATCTTCACAATTTTTAGCTTGTATAGATTATTTTCCCAGTACTTAATATCTCGAGGGTTTAATGTGTTAACAGCTAATGAACTAGTGTCCGGAGAAAGTTAACATGTTAGATGCGTAAGTTAACAATTATATCATGTCAGCTTCACTTGTTAAATATGAAGAAAGTTTATATCATATTAGGTTCACTTGTTAAATAATATTGTATACGGAGAAAGTTAACATGTTAGAAGCGTAAGTTAACACATTTCAGTGAAATATAACGTGTAACTATGTAGATTAACAAGTTAACAAGTAAGTGAACATGTTAGCCGCGTAACTTAACAATGTACGAGAGAAAGTTAACGTGTTATCTGTGTAGCTTAACAAGTTAACAGAGAATTACAGCTAACAGTTCGATTATTATCCACAAGAGTCAACATGATTACAACAAGAGTTAACATGTTATCATCAAGAGTTAACATGTTATCAACAAGGGTTAACATGTTATCACCAAGAGTTAACATGTTATCACCAAGAGTTAACTTGTTATCGACAATAGTTAACATGTTAGCCACGAGAGTTAACATGTTATCCACAAGAGTTAACATGTTATCAACAAAAGTTAACATGTTTGCCACAAAAATTAATATGTTTACCACAAGAGTTAGCATGTTAACCACAAGAGTTAACATGTTAGCCACGAGAGTTAACATGTTACTGCCAAGAGTTAACATATTATCGATAAGAGTTAACATGTTAGCCACGAGAGTTAACATGTTATTTACAAGAGTTAACATGTTTGCCACAAGAGTTAACATATTATCAACAAGAGTTAACACGTTAGTAATAAGAGTTAACATGTTTTTCACAAGAGTTAACATGTTACCCAACATGTTATCCACAAGAGTTAATATGTAATAGGTGTAACTTAATAACCTACCAAGAAAATTTTATATGTTAACTGTAACTTAACAATCTAACTGAGTAACTTTACAAACCAAGTAAGATAACATTTTTATTATAGTTTACATTGCCCCAAAGGTATTTCAGTTCATATACACAACTACTACATACCTACAAAAGTATTACAAACACCCAAATATGTTTCAGTCCATATAAACAGTTAACTACAAAAGTATTACATACACCCAAAAGTATTTTGGCAAATTCGCAACTCATATCAATCGGCAATCGTTTCATTGCAAGTTGTGCGGTTGTGGCCTTCAGAGTGGCATCGAGAGCATTTCAAAGGCTGTTTGTACACTGTTCGATTGTTGATATGTCGTGTTTTATTTTTCCCCTTTATTTTGGTAGTATATGGTGGAAGTAGCTCGATCTCATCCCTTGGCACGCTTCGTTTCTCATAATCTGGTATAGGATAGAGAATCGGGTCATAGCTCTTTTTAAATGCTTCTGTGGACATAAACCAATTGTAATATTGGTAAATGTCTCTCTTCATGTACGAGATGACTACACATGCATGTTTACACGGAATCCGCATGACGTCCCAAGCACGACAAGTGCATGTCTTCTTCTCCAAATCAACACGGGTAGTTTTATGTGCTTGCACTTCAAATATGTCAGCTGTAGCTTGCTTAACATCCAATGGACGACCTTTCTCTATATTTTCTTTAAGCATCATCTTTGCTTGTGGACAGAGATATCCAACCCATTTATCTCCAAGTAACCGGTGATTACTCATTCGGACCATTATCTATTTACGAATATGCTCAACCATTTGTAGAATTCGTAACATTCTAGCCTCCCTTATCCAATTATTAAAAGACTCAGTGACATTAGATGTTACGTGCCCATACCTAAAATTATATATAACTTTATAACATGTCACAAATAAGGGTTAATAAATAATTGAATAGAGTTAACAGCTAATGAATTACAGTTAACAGTTTACAGATAAGAGTTAGCAGGTAACAAATAAGGGTTAACAAATAATTGAATAGAGTTAACAGGTAATGAATTACAATTAACAATTTACAGATAAGAGTTAATAGGTCATAAATAAGGGCACAAGAGTTAACATGTTAGCCACGAGAGTTAACATGT
Source organism: Asparagus kiusianus (assembly GCA_022839385.1). NCBI lineage: Eukaryota > Viridiplantae > Streptophyta > Magnoliopsida > Asparagales > Asparagaceae > Asparagus > Asparagus kiusianus. Next base: position 63,771 of record BQKN01000671.1, on the reverse strand, counting down.
TATCCACAAGAGTTAACATGTTATCAACAAGAGTTAACATGTTTGTCACAAGAGTTAACATATTAGCCACAAGAGTTAACATGTTAGCCACAAGAGTTAACATGTTAGCCACAAGACTTAACATGTTTTCCACATGTTTTCCACAAGGGTTAACATGTTAGCCACAAGAGTTAACAAATAATTGAATAGAGTTAATAGTTAATAATGTACAGTTAACAGTTTACAGACAAGAGTTAATAGGTCAGATATAAGAGTTAACAAATAAATAAACATAGTGAACAGCCTCATAAATTTTGTTATCAATTAAGAAATAACTGAATATAGTTAACAGCTCTGATATAGAATTTAACAAATCCAAAGATAACATGATAAATAGCATAAGTTCATACATTAGCATAGATATAGAACAGCCAAATAACATTACCTTATTCCCAGGAAGAATGCATTTGCACATTGATCAGGAGAGTAGTTCACAGTAATGTTGTATGCCCTTGGATCCTTGTCATATATCTCTTTCATGTACTCATTCCATTCTGCTATTGTGTATTTATAACAAGCAGTTTGGAGTAAGTTCCCCAGAACATGAGTATCCTTCGACTTCATACCCAAGTCCTTAAGTTTTAACCTGAAATTTTCAACAAGATGTAGAACACACCTCGAGTGTAGAGCTTCTGGAAAATACTATTTTACTGATTCTTTAATTCCTTTATCCGAATCAGAAATTATAACCAATTGGTGGGGAGGATTGTAAGGGTCAGCCCTCTCATAAAGTATGAACCATAGACCTTGGAGGAACCACTTCCAATTCATCAAATTCTCTTGATCACATATGCAATACGCTAAGGGAAATATACCTTGGTTCCCATCGTATGCTATGGCCGAATGGAGCATACCTTTATATCAATCCTTCAAAAATGTACCGTCCAAAAATAGAAGGGGTCTGCATCCACTCAAGAAACCTTTGATGCATGCAGCATAACAAACAAAGAGTCTCGAAAACCTACCCTCATTCTGGTCAACATGTATATAACTGCCAGGATTTGTCTCTTTTACCATGCGCTCATACCTAGTCATGTAAGAAGAAACAAACCAACAAGTTAACATGTTATCCGTGTAGCTTAACAAGCGACCAAAAAAGCTAACACGTTATTAGGGTAACTTAACAAGTTAACAAATAAAGTTAACAAATTATCTGCGTAACTTAACAATGTAACAGAGAAAGTTAACATGTTAGTGGTGAAACTTAACATGTTATAAATGTTATCAATGAACTTAACAAGGAACATGTTAACTATTTGTTTTAACAAGCAAACTTTGAAACTTAACAAGTTAACAATAAAGCTCAATATTTACCATCGTAGTTGATCATACGACTCATATATATTCCCGTAAAGCTTCTCCTGTGCTCTCTCTTTCCCCCACTATATCTTACTGTAATCAATTCTAAGGCCATAGTTTGTGAGGAACTCTTTTTGCACATCAACGGGTCGGATTTCTGGACGGGCCTTCAGGAGTGGTTGTAACTGTGTTGCAATGAATTTACGGGATGCCCTTGAACGACCTGTATTTTGCCCGTACTGCCCACAAGTATGTTCATTAACAAACTTTTTGATCGAAAGTCTCTTTTCATTCTTAATAGGTGAAGCAAACAACATCCATGGGCACTCGTAAGTTTTTTTATATCGGCAATTTACACAGATACGTTTTGGTTCATTCTTTTAAACTCATAATCAAACATTTTGGCCAGAGCATAGTATGTTAGCACCAACCTTAATTCTTCAGCACTTTCAAATTCTTGACCCTCTTCAGTTAATGCATTATGCCACCAATCAGAAATCATTACTGTGTTGTTAATAATGTCATCAGAGCGCACTACACTGCTACCGTTAGGATTATCAATTGGAATTCTTTCTGAACCATGATTTACGGCAGAAGTACTATCAATAAACTTTGGCTTTAGTGTATTCATAATACTGCACAAATATAATTATTTTTTTTCTTAAAATAACGAACAAGACTTATACTTAAATACTGCAGTACCCTTAAGAGTTAACACATATGTCCTAAAGCTTAACAACCTTCGGTAGAAAGTTAACATATATCAGTTAAAAGCTAACATTTAACCTGAAACAATTCACTATGTTATCATTTCTTCACATTTTACTCACACAATTCATAAGTTTTCAAATAAATTAAGTGTAAATATAACTTACATTTCAGGAGGTTGCTTCGGGGTGTTTTGACATCTGGAAACATCTACATTTATAGTAGCTCGAATATAGATCTCCAGACACCCGATATTACGATTGTGCTCCACCATACACTCCATATCATCCTCATTCTCAATCTCAAAACTCAGATTAGGGATCCTTTCAGATTTATAAACCATTGATAGCGCATCATAAGGAACCTTCAACCTCTCAGCCACGTCAAACTTAAACTCAAAAAAAGAGGTTGCACATGTTACCCTTTAGAACACTGCTCTCTCACCCAAGGAAACCATGCAAATAAGGGGGCTCTCCGCCATAAATAAAGGGATTTAAGAGGAGTTATGAAGAGCACTTTAGGACAAGTAGGGGGTTGAAGATCATAAGCCCTAACCGCAAAAATTTGCCCTTTGCACTATAAATACACTCTATTCAAAGCCGAGTGGGTTAACAGGATATATAATGGAGGGAGCGTGCCAAAATTTCCCCCCAAAACAGCCATCACCTCGCCTTAAATGCGACAATGAGGGATCACCAGCGATCAGATCTCATTTTCGAGGCACGGAGTTGAAGGCGGGGGTATTTTAGGGAGGCTAGGTGCAAATACGGCTGAGAGAAGGGCTTTTAGGGCTCAGTTATATTTTTTTGAATTTTTAAGGGCTTAGCCATATAGGCCAAAGTACATGGGTCTGGGCCACATTGTTTTTTCAATTTTGGGTCCTTGAAGCAATTTTTCTATATATATAT
>BQKN01000671.1:13168-50549 GCA_022839385.1 Asparagus kiusianus | reverse complement strand
TAGAGAGAGAGAGAGAGAGAGAGAGAGAGAGATCATCAAAGGAGAGGCTTTTCGGTCCCTCGAAGCCTCATTGATCGCTCACTCACCATCTTCATCGTCATATGATTAATCAACAGCAAGAAGAGTTGCGCTTCGATCTGAATTTCATCTTTATTCTTTCAGATCTACATTTCAATCTTTTAGAGAATGATCTCAATATAGAAGGCTGTAAGATATTTTTGATTTGTGCTTAACTATGATTTATTTTATTGGTTTAAACTTGTTTTTATAACATACTCAAGTCGGGGTGAATTAAGGGTTTACATCGCACTCAAGCTAGGGTTAATTGAGGGATCAGTCACTTGCTACATCTAGGGACACTCATGTGTAAAGAGTTTACGTTAGATAACTACTTTGGGTGAAAGTAGGGTTTTAGTCTTATAAGCTTACTGAATAGGATGTACGATTCAAAAAACTTTCAAATGGTAAGGAAGCCCCTGCGTGAGAAGGAGGAATAGATGTTGAATAGATGTTGAATTGTTTATTCGAACCACTATAAATTCATCTATGTTCTTACTGTGATTATTTTATGTGATTTGCATTGTTGATTAACTATTTTATTTCCACTAGGTATCTTGTGATATCTCAAAAAATAATAGCCAACCCTATTCATCCCCCTCTAGACTTACATCATAGATCCAACAAGTGATATCTAAGCTTAGTTACTCATTTTTAAGCTTTACAACCGAAAGTAGAGATGTCTAGTCTGGCCGCTGCAATGGCTTTCCTTGAGGGACACACAGCTAATTGACCCTGCCTTTCAATAGGTATTGGAATGTGTTCATGAAATTCTTCCTATTGCCCACTAATTTTGTGGTCAGGAATATCATAGAACTAGCTATAGTGAACCAACTATTAACACTGGTGAAACCACCTTAATGATAGTTGGAGATAAATGGACCCCACATGATAAAAAGTGTCATTCTTAAAATGCTAAGGTAAGGAATGCTCTTTATTATTCATTAATTATTGAAGAATTTAACCATGTGTCAAGTTGTACTACTACATAGAAACTTTGCAAAACTCTAAAGGTTACACATAAAGGGACAATACTGGTGAAGGAGGCCAAACTTGCTATGCTTTGTAGCAATTATGAAAACTTCATAATGGAATCTTCAAAGAGCATTCAATAAATGATCAAATGATTGACAAATAAAGTAAATAGATCAAAGGCATTAGAAACAGAGTAGGGGAATAAATAACTTGTGAGAAAAGTTCTTCACTCACTTTCCAAAGATTAAAAACCAAAGGTAATGGTCATTGAAGACTATAAAGTTTTTCTGAACTAACACTTCAGAATCTCGTAGAAAATCTTCTTATATATGAAGTGTGTTTGAAAGAAAGAGAAGATGATTTAGAAAACAACTACAAGAAGAAGTCGTTACCTTTGAAAGCAAAAAGAGAAAAATTAAAAATCAAAGCAAACATGGGTCTGAGCTCTAGTTCTGAGAGTGAGAAAGATAATGGAGTAGATCAAATTTGAAAGGCTTCAAATTCTTCGTCAACTCAAAGGATGGTTAGAAATTCCTACAGATAAACAAAGTTGCAACACAAGCAAGATATACAAATTTAGTTCTTTTGGTTATCAATGCATGAAACCAAGTCACTTAAAGAAGAATTACCTACTGAACAAAAAGTACTATAAAAAGAAGGGAAAATCTTCAAGGTGACAACATGGGATATGTCGAATAGTAAAGAGGAGCTAGAGAGTATCTCAAGCAATGATAAAAAAGGGCACACCTTTGTCTCAAGGGAAAAGAGGCTAATTCGGACGATTCCGAACATGAGAGCTCTGACAATGAGGTTTACACTTCATATGATGACTTATATAATAAGTATGGTAAAATGTTGTATCGATTAAAGAAACTTGCTGATAAATATAATACTTTAAAAAAGGTGCATTCAAATCTAAAGAAGGACAATGAAAATTTACAAGTGAAGTAAGTAAAATTTACTTTAGAGTTGAATGCTCCTAACAAAACAAGTTTGAACACCTCATCTTCTGATTACTTACAGTGTTCATATATAACGCTTATTTAAATGAGAAGGTAAGCATATTAAAATGTGAAAGTAATATTTAATTGCTCATTTAAATATTCTTTCATGTGAATTGTCCACTGAGCAAAACAAATTTGAAATTCGATGCACTACTATTGTTTCAGAAATTGAATTACTTAATTCTAAAAAAAATTATTTTGAAAAGACCATGAAAAAATTTTCATTGAATTTTAAAGGTTTAAACATGGTCTTTTCAAATCAACGATATACAAATGTTAAAACTGGACTTGGTTATTCATATTTAGAAAAACATAAAATGTTTCAGCCTTTTTTTATAAAAGGAAACAATTCAACTCTATTTACACCTATACTTTATGTGGTAGAATGAGTCATATTTCAATGAATTGTTGAAGGCCATATAGACTTGATACAATTAAGTAGATTTGAGTACGTAAAGGTATACTTAATAACTAAAATGAATCTATATGGATACCTAGATCACACACTTTTTTTTGCTTTTCTATAGGTATGCAGGAAGGCTAAGGACCAAGGCAACATTTGATTTGGCTACCTAAGGCAAATACAAAAGATAAGTATATGCTCCTTAGCCTGACCAAGAACCAGAATTGGGATATGAGTTTTTTTAGAACAACAAACAAGATAAAATTGTCAGAGTTAGTGAGATAGATAATTTCTTTTTGAACTCCTTAATTTCTTATTTGTTGGGAGCTTAGTGATAATCTCATATCCATTGCAAGAGTTTTAGACAAAGGTATGTCTATTCATTTCTGAACCTACACATGCAACTTTGATTATTTCAAATAGGTTCAATTGATTTGATTATAAATAGACATGCAAATATGTACACTTAGAACCTTCAAGACATTTATCCTAAAAGTGTAAAATATTTAGATTCGGGATGAAAAGTTAATGATATGTTGCAAAAGGGTAATTATGCAAGGGCGGATTTGTTGCAAAAGTATGTGGTGCCTGCATAAGTAATATGATCAGCAAATCTCCTCATAGGGGTAAACTTCAGGTATATTCTATGAACCCACATGCTGTATAACGATTTTTTTCCTTTCTTTTTTTTTTGCTTTGATATGTTTTTTTTGTTTTATTTCTACATTAACAAATTCTTTTCTTTTGTTTTTCTTTCTTATATGAAAAAAAGTTCTCTTCATTTATTTTAGTTTTTCCTTAAGAAACTGTGACATGCCTATGTATCTATATTTTATGAGATATTTTATTGTTCATTGATATATAAGTATGTATATGACATGCATTGTTCACATTTATTTTTAATCTATATAATTATATACATGATGGTTTAATGTTGGATGCAATATGTCATGATTTGCAAGACACTTCACCGAACATATGCACAAATTTATTCCTATTTTTCTCTTATATATTGTTGTAGGATAATTGAGTTGAGGTCTTATATAAGAGGTCTTATACAAGTTTTGTGTAGTTTAAGATTTGTGATATTGAGCTTTTAGACTTGAATAATGCAAAAGCCTTTATTTTTTATATGCTTATATGAATTTGAGTTTAAATGTGAACAAACAATATTCAGTAAAAGATGATCAAAGATCTATAGTCTTATAAAATCCATCAAAACTAAGTGTATTTATTAAAAGATGGTCAAAGACCCCACATTTGTGGATTATTGTATGTGCATTTCTCAATGGGTAACCATCTGTTCTAAATCTACAATACATTTAGAGATGGTGTAAATTGTCTGCTAAACAATATCGTTCTTCCTTGTAAGTCCTATATGGTTAAGGTGATAGGATGACACTTTAGTTTTATTTTAAATGTTGAGTTAGTTTGAGTCCTAATAACAGCTCACTTCTCACATTTTTTTCCCTTGATTATATCCTATAGACTTGTATGATTACCACGCTCTCTGTTACAAGCATTTACAATGACTTTTTAACTCTTTGCGTGTGCATATAAAAGTGTTTCTCAAGTCTTAATTAATATGTTTTTTGTTTTGATTTTAATCCTTTGTGCTATTTTTAATACCAATTATTGTGTAAACATATATGTATATTTCTCTCATACACTTTTTAGACAAATTCATCTGATTTTATTTTATATTATGTACATCCATAGGTGTGTTTTTAACTTTTGACAACAACAAAAGGGGGAGAATTGAGTGAAATTGTAATACAAGCATGACTTTTTGGCTTCTTAATTTTTTTTTTTTTTTTTTTTTGAAGAACTCGATACATTGCTGTAGAGGGAGTTTTCCAATATCTATCTTTTCATCTCACTTTTCATGTATGCATGAAGGTAGGGAAGCATTTTATATCACTTACTATCTCAAGAAAGTGGATGTGTGTTTATTCTCTACCAATATATCCGAAACAATTTATTATCGTGATGTTCCAAGTTTAAGTTTGTTATTATCAAAAGTGGGAGATTGTTAGGACATTGTCGTTTGAGTAATTACTGTTGGATAGTAGGTTATTAGGCTAAGCAGGATTCCTAGTTTGTTTTGGTTTTAATGTTATTGGGATTCCTAGTCTGTTTTGGTTTTGGTTTTAGAATTGTTGGATTCCTAGTCTGTTTTAGTTTCAGTGGTTTCTATATATATAGAACGTTTTAGAAAAGATTATTATCACATAAAAAGAGTCTTTTGAGCACTTTGAGAGGGAGATTATTATGAGGGAGTGAGAAATTATTGGTTAGGGTTATTTTAAGTATTTGAGAGAGGTGTAACCCTTTGTATTTCTCCTCCATATAGTAAAATCTCTCCATCCTCTCCCCGTAGACATAGGCAATTGTCGAACTATGTAAATCTCTATGTTTGTGATTGATTTTGGTCGTTCTTTTATGAATTGCACTCGTTGGTTGTTCTTCTCTCTTGTTTGCCGACTCGTGTGGGTGTTTGGTTTGTGAGTACGCTTCCACCGACGTACAACAATTAGTATCAGAGCCTAGGGTTTCAGACCTAGGGTTTGTTTTGTGTGGAGGAAGATTTGCTGTTGGAAGCTTAGATATTAGAAATCTAGGATTCAGTGGACATAGCTTTGCGGAGTTGCCGTTGGAGATCTCGCCTTCCTAGTGTGGTTAGGTGATCATGTTAGAATCCTATCTAGGGTTCAGTTGGGTAATTTCACAAATCTATCAAGTTCAAATCTTCCTTTGTAATTTGGAGTTTGCAAGTAATGAGACAAGAAGTTGGTGATAGTAGCAAGGCGATGATGAGTACAGTTCAGTTTACACTTCAGAATACAAAGATCAGTGTTGTGAAGTATAACGGTAAGATCAACTTTGGGTTGTGGATGAGTGATGTGCATGATGCTTTGAATGCTCAAAATTTGGAAGATACCGTCATGGTCAACGAGAGGCCATCGAAGTATGATAAGGTGATATGAGAAAAGATGAATCGAAACGCTTGTGAGGTAATTAGATCTTGTTTGGAACAAGAGTTGAAGTACGATGTGATCGGCGTGACGTCTGCGATGAAGATGTGGGAGATTCTCAACAAGTATCTTACGAAGAGTGTTGAGAACTAGTTACACTTGCTATGAAGATTGTTCAGATTCTAGATGTCCAGAGGTACCTCTCTTGCAGATCATGTGAACTACTATACAAAGTTATTGTCAGACTTGGTGAATGTGGATGAGAAGATATCGAATGAGTATAAGGCGATTATTTTGTTAGTGATACGGGTGTATATTCTCTTTGGAACTTAGCGATCCTCATGGGAGCTTGAGGATAGATGATTCTAATGATAACATGAGAATAGAGGTGTCAAACAGTACAAGAAAACACAGGAGAAAGCGTGAAACGAGACGACGAGCAGAAGAATCAAAGTATCCAAATTTTAGCATGTGAGTCGACTCATAACAGTCATGAGTCGACTCAAGACTGTCATGAGTCGACTCATTGCTGGTTTTTGAGTTTTGTCCAATTTCTGACGAGTCGACTCATCTCAGTCATGAGTCGACTCATCGATGGTTTCTTGGTTCGTTTGGGTTTCTGTTCACACGAATTCTTATTGGTTTTGGGTCTGGTTATTTACCAAATTACCATTCATGTTTGTACACCTATATAAAGGATTGTTTTAGGGTTTCTAAACAATGAGAGAGAGAATCAGATAGATTCAGAGAGAGATTCTAATCATTGTATTAGAGTTTAGAGAGGATTGAGAGGTTGTTCTCGATTCTAGTGAGATTGTAAGAGAGGGATTGTAATCTTTTCATACTCATAATCTAAAGAAGGTAATTTCCTTCGCTATATACTGAATTGTGCTTGTGTATCTGTCCTCCTTTTCTCAACCCACCTTTGATAATTCCGCGATCAAAGGTGCTCGCACGACAACTCGTATCAAGTTGGTATCAGAGCATCAGATCTGGTGAAGGGGCATCCTGTGTATGGTCCTTACTCGATCCCAATATAAGGAGCTTGGTGAGGTCCTTATTTCGTTGGAAGGAGTCCGAGATTTAAGGAAGGAGAAGATGGCTGAAGGAGATAATTCAGCAAGGATTGATGCATTAGAGAAGCAGATCGAGACGATAGGTTTGACTCTCACACAACTCGTCAGTCTTATCCTTGGAGGTGGCAAACAAGGTGAATCTTCTTCGAAGAAAATTGTTGAGTCCGATGTGGAGAGAGTAGATTCAGATTCCGACGAGGAAGAGACCCTTAATACTGCATTACATCAAGGGGGTAAGAATTCTTATCAGAACCTGAAGATTGACTTCAAGGTAGAGATTCCTGTTTATGATGGGAGTGTTGACGTCGAGAGGCTTGATGACTGGATCGAGCGGATGGAGACGTATTTTACTCTTTATGGCTATTCGTCGAAAGAGAAGATTGTGTTCGTGACTTTGAAGCTTTTAGGGCACGCGTTGACGTGGTGGAAATCCTACTGCAAGCAGGAGAAGAAGGCGGTGTCGTGAAACAAGTTCAAGGAGTTACTGAGGAAGCAGTTCTACTCAGTGGAATTCCTTGAAGAACATTGGTACAAGTGGTACGGCTTACGCCAAAGGGTCAATCAAACCGTTCAAGAATACACCACGGAGTTCCAGTAGCATGCGATAGTCCTAACATTGCGACAGAGGAATATTCTGTGTTTATGAAGTATATGGTGGGATTGAGCGATCACATCCAAAAGGAGATGAGGCTATTCACGGTGGAATCAATTGCAGAGGCGAGCGTGAAGGCAATTACCATCAATGGTAAGCAAAAGAAGGGCAACGAGGTTAAGGGAGACTCCAAACAGACGGGAGGCGAGTCTAGTGGTTCTCAATGTAAGGAAGAGAAAAAGAAGGGTGATCCAAGGAAAACAGGGCTGATTTGTAGTCACTACAAGAAGACATGACACACAGCTGATCGGTGCTGGGAAAAGTATCATCATCTCAAGCCAAGAGAGTTAAAGAAGAAGGAGGAGAAAAAGGCATATATGATAGCTCAAGGTCCGAAAGAAGTTTCGAGGATGACAGAGCCCAACAACAGTCTCAATCTTATGACGGTGAAGCAGACCACGAAAGAGGACGACGATCCGAGAGAGCAACTCTTTGTTCTCAAGTTGCAAGTGAAGACCAGTTTGGTTGATGCCATTGTTGATTCGGGCAGTGAGAAAAATTTGATATCCGAAACCTTGGTTTAGAAGCTAGGTCTGAAGACAGTCATGCATCCGAAGCCCTATCCATTGGGGTGGATTCAGAAGGAGGAGAAACTGAGTATAGTTGATCAATAAACTGTCAGATTTGCGCTCCACGAGTCGTATATTAACGAGGTCTTTGACGTCGTTTCATTGGATGTTTGTCAGATTATACTGGGTAATCCGTACTTATGTGATAGATATACGATCTACGAGAGGCAGGCTCAGAAGTACACCTTCACTAAAGATGGTGAAAAGTTCAGATTTCGTTCGACATCTCTTCCGAAGGAGACAAGCTTGGGGATAGTGACGCGAGCGAAGAGATTAGTGAATGCAAGCAAGAAGTTTGTCTCGCTGTGCATTAGACTTTCAGAAAAGCCATCGACAAAGGATTGCAACTTAGAGCGAACGGTGACTACGACGAGACGCGGAACGAATGAGTGTTTCTAATCGGACGTCGAGACCGGATTTCTAGCAAGGTCAGGTGGTGCAGAAAAGATGGAGGAGCTCGAGAGTTTCCTCAGCAAAAGTTCTAACTTGAATGTGACTTCAAGTTCTTAAAGAGGGGACCCATGATACGGGTGTATCTTCTCTTTGGAACTTAGCGATCCTCATGGGAGCTTGAGGATAGATGATTCTCATGATAACATGAGAATAGAGGTGTCAAACAGTACAAGGGAACACAGGAGAAAGCGTGGAACGAGACGACGAACAGAAGAATCGAAGTATCCAGTTTTTAGCCTGTGAGTCGACTCATAACAGTCATGAGTCGACTCATCAGGTTGAGTCGACTCATGATTGTCATGAATCGACTCATCGCTGGTTTTTGAGTTTTATTCAGTTTCTGACGAGTCAACTCATCTCAGTCATGAGTCGACTCATTGATGGTTTCCTGATTCGTTTGGGTTTCTATTCACACAAATTCCTATTAGTTTTGGGTCTGGTTATTTACCAAATTACCATCCACATTTGTACACCTATATAAAGGATTATTTTAGGGTTTCTAAACAATGAGAGAGAGAATCAAATAGATTCAGAGAGAGATTCTAATCATTGTATTAGGGTTTAGAGAGGATTGAGAGGTTGTTCTCGATTCTAGAGAGATTGTGAGAGAGGGATTGTAATCTTTTCATAGTCATAATCTAGAGAAGGTAATTTCCTTCGCCATATACTGAATTGTGCTTGTGTTTCTGTCATCCTCTTCTCAACCCACCTTTGATAATTCCGCGATCAAAGATGCTCACACGACAACTCGTATCAGTTAGGCTCATTGCCGTATGAGGATTTTGATACCTTTGTGCTCACACTGTTGAATTGTAGATGTTCCATCACCTATAGTGAAGTGACTATTGCATTGACGAATTCGATTTGAGAACAAAGGATAAAGTGTCTTCCCGAGCTAGCACTTCAGGAAAGGGCTTGTCGACGAGAGGAAGGAGTCCATATCCGAAAGGTGACAATAGAGGCAGGTCAAAGTTAAGAGGCCACTACCAATTAGTGAAGAACCAGTGTGCTTTCTACAAAGAACAAGAACATTGAAAGAGAGATTGCTCGAAGCTCAGAGAGAAAGAGAATAGCAAGAAGAATGGCTCGAAGTCCAATGAGGTGAATGTCACTAGAGGTGATGATTCCAATGATTCATGCTTTTCTCTATTGATTACTCTAGTGGTTAGTCATGCTGATGCATTAGATTGGATGCTAGATTCTGGTGCTACTTATCATGTGACTTCCAGGTGATATTAGTTTGCATCTTTTGAGAAACTCGATGAGGGTGTGGTGGTTATAGGAAACGATCAGTCCTGTCGCATTTGTGGGTTATGTACCATCAGGATTCGGATGCATGATGGAGTTGTTCGTGAATTGAATAAAGTGAGATTTGTTCCTTAGCTGAAGAAGACTCTTATTTCTGTTGGAGCTTTGGAGGCAAAAGGATTCAAGGTAATTTTTGAGAGTGTTGTAGCAAAAGTTACTAAGGAATCTTCAGTAGTGATGAAGGGAGTCCGCAGTAGGAATCTTTATTATCTGAAGGGAAGCACCGAGATTGGCCAGGTAGCTTTAGCAGTTTTAGAGGCGGACACGAGTAGATTTTAGCACTACAAATTAGGACACATATGTAAAAAGTCACTGCAGGCGCTGTGCAAGTAGGGATTATTGAAGGTAACCAAGAGTAGGAAGATTGAATTCTGTGAGCACTATGTTCTTAGCAAGAAAACCAAATTGATAGGACGACAACATCTTGGACTATGTGCACACAGATGTTTGGGTTCCCACCAAGACGGTATCACTTGATGGTCGATATTGGTTCGTCACATTTGTAGATGACTATTCTAGGCGTTGTTCGGTGTACACTATGGTGAAGAAGAGTGAAGTCTGAAGGCACTAAAAATACCAAGGGATTAATCAAGATTGAACCTCGCTACAAGCATGACAAGGCTCGTTATCATGATGAACCTCATCTCAGCCAACGAAGCCTATAAATAGAGTCAAAGTTCGTCATTAAAAATGAAGTTCGCTTAGGGACGAAAATCCTCTAGAAGATGAAGCTCATCCAAGAGACGAAGTCCATCTGCAGACGAACCTCGTCAAATAGTGCCTCATCCATCAGAAGACGAAGTTTGTCCAGAAATGAAGTTCGACATTGAAGATGAAGTTCACTATTTTCATTATTGACAAACCTCGTGCATAGCTGGACCTTGTCAGTCATAATATTCAGAGACTACATTTAAGGAGGGTTAATGACCAAAAACTTACTCATTTAAGGAGAGTTAATGACCACTAACTCACTCATTTAAGTGGGAGTTAATGACTACTAACTCCCTCATTATAAGGAGAGTTAAAGCCCATTAACTTACTTCATAATGGTCCTAAGTTTATAAATAGGTAAAATCAACATGAAAGAAGGGGGGGGAGATTGGGAGGCTAGTCAAAAAGTCTATCTCTCCTTCACTCTCATGGATCTTCATAGGTCATCGGCTAATCATTTGACCTTAGAGCATTGAAGCTCATAACAAGCATGACGATGGTCATTACAATGACGAACCTCGTCTCAAACAACAAAGCTTGTCATTAGAAACAAGATTTGAAGTGCGTCAATGAAGATGAAGCTCATCAGTGAAGACGAAGCTCGTCAGACGAAGTCAGTGAAGACAAAGTTCGTCAGAAGAAGCTCGCTATACTGTAAATCATGCCTTGCCAAACGAACCTCGCTGCGTATTAAGGTTCGTCTGATCTGACGAGCCTTGTTATCCAGCGAGGCTCGTCATCCGCGGGAGATCTAGCTGTAACATCTCTGAAAACCTAGTCAGCCACGTGGGCTAAACTTCAGGAGCATGTTACGCCCCTATTAACCAACATGGGCTAAATTGCAGGAGGCAGTTCGCCCTCTACCCACAATTTTAGCACGTCAGTTATGTGCTGAAACTCTATAAATAGCCGCAAGCAGCTATAAAGAGGGGACTTTTTGGACCCTTTTTGGAGGATTTTTTTGGCTATAACGTGAAGAGAGATCGGTGTCTGCATTGTCGTGATCTAAGCCACCGTCAGAAGCTTTCGTGATCTTGCTCTGATCGTCAACGGGAAGCAATCTCAGCTTGAGCATCGAGAGAAGCATGCTTTCACCACCAAGAACCCACTTTTAAATAAAAGAGAAGTCAAATTAATCTTCTCTTCCTTTGTAATCGAGAGAGAGAGTGAGTAATTGTAATGGATTCGTACTAAGCAATCAAACCCATTCTTAAAACAAGAATCAATCAACTTCAATCAGATCAGATCATGGTGGGAACCAAGGTCGAAACTCTTATCATTGAGTTTGACCAATCCAAGTACGAAGAGTTCCTCTCCTCTTGTACTCTAAGTCCTAGAAAGGCACGTAAGTGCCGTAAAGTCTCGTATGAGACATCAGCCTATGTGGCTTCTGACCATTCCACTCGAGTTAATCTCGAAGAGGAACGTCAGCCTCTGACTAACGAGGCTCTAAAAATTATCCGCCAGGCTAAGAGGTGGGTTGTTAAGCAACCTCGCAGAACATTGGTTGCTACTATTGAGCAACCTTGTCGAACTTTGACTACTGCGGAACCCGGTGTTAAGCCGCTTTCTAGACGTGCAAGACAATGTCAACGACAGAATCAGGCTCGCCGTAAGGCTCGAGCCTTGGTATCGTTGGACGGTTTCCACTATCGGCTACGAGAAAACACGTCTAAGTTCCACAAGTCTGCCAAAGGTTAATTAGCTAAGTGTGTCAAAATGACAAACCTCACTCCTGCATCCAAAGGTGCTCGAATGACGAACCTTGTCTTCAACAGGAGGCTCATCGAAACAACATGCCTCGCCCATGCACTCAAATATGCTTGGCTGACGAACCTCACTTTCAAAATGAGGCTCGTCCAAAACAACCAGTGCAAATTTCCCCTGCCACTCAGAATAGGAAGACTCAGGCTTGACGAAGTGACGAACCTCGTTGAAAAGACAAATCTCACCTTCAACCTCAGACTAGCACTGTTATAGAGAAACATTCAAAGGTCAAAGACAAGGTTCAACCTAGATGACAAATCCATCCTTAGAACCAAGTTCGTCCAATTAACGTACCTCACATGAAATACGAGGTTCGCCCCTAGAACCAGGTTCGTTTGAATATCAAAGCTCGCATGAATGACGAGGCTCACCCAACCAATGAACCTCGTATCACACATGAGCATCGCCCAAGCATCCGAGTGCGCTCAGATGACGAACCCCATCTTCAGCATGAGGTTCATCTAGCTAACCATGCTCGCTAATCTCTAACACTTAGAGATTCTTACGCATGCATAAGCAAGCTACCTGAGTTAACAGAGGGTGGTCCTGTTACTAATCTTTGTGATTACCTGGTTTGTAAGAGCAATATAAGCCAGATGAAATCTAATTGCAGTTATGAGAAACTTATCTTCTCAGTGCTAGCCAATTGCTAGTGTAGCAGCCCAACACCAAGGGCCACAGTCTTCAAGCAATTGTCCAAATCGTTAACAGTTTCGTCATCTAGAAGAAGACACTTTCACCATAGAAATCAGAAGGAACCTGTGAAGGTTATTGTCAACATGATTAGTAGAGGGAAAGGCGAAGGGCCAGCTGGTCCTTCCTATTCTTCTGACCCTAAATTTTCTCCGGGGATGAAATATTTGATCACTGAGCGAGAAGGTGTCTATCAGCACACCCGTGCCTGTACTGGTTCGGTAATTTCGCTTGATTACCAACATTTAGCAGATGAAACCAATGAAGAGGTTGAAAACACTTCCATTGCAAATTTTCAGCCATCTAGCACCGATCAAAGTGAGAAAGTGAGTGCTCACATGGCTGGGAATGAAGAAGAGATGGTAAGAAGGCTGGAAGAACAACAAGCTACTCTCCTCCAACAACAAGAAACCATCAGACGCTTGGAAGATATAGTGGACAAACTCCTCAAGTAGAAGAAGAATAAGAAAGCTACCGCCGAATCCTCAACATCAAGGCACCGACGCCCTTCACCCAGTACTCGGGAATATAGCCATCGAAATCAAGATGGCGATAATGAAGAAGATGAGGAGGAAAAGATTTTTGACATTCACTCTAAATCATCTGAAGCTGAGTCCAACCCGCGTAAGAATGACCGAGATCAGAAGTTGGACGATTTTCAGAAGCAGCTTGATACTTTGAAGCTTTAGAGAAACTTCAGAGAACTGGGGGTGGTTAGATCGTACCCCGCTGAATGGGACGCCATCCCTTATCCTCCAAAGTTCAAGTCACTCAGCCCCCTATAGTTTGATAGCAAGGGTTCTCCTACCCAGCATATCTACTATTTCCAAGAGCAGACTGGACACATAGTAGGGAATGATCCCATTATAACTCGACTGTTCATTAGCACCCTCAGAGGGGTCACTTTTGAATGGTTTCATAGATTGGAGCCTGAATCCATCACTTGTTGTGAGGATATGGAAATGTTCTTTCTGGCCAGATTCTTCGATGATGACACATAAGTATCTAAGGCCACCCTGCTAACTGAAAAGCAGAAGAAGACAGAGTCTGTTAGTAACTTTGTCAAGAGATTTAGAAATTGGTCGCTGTATTACCGTGATCAAGTCTCTAAAAGTATGTTGATCGAGATGTGTCGTAATAATCTCTCAATCAATATTTTATCTAAGATTAGAGCGGTGAAGATCCGAACTTGGAAGGAGCTTGTTCACTAAGATGAACTGGTCGAAAACATGCTCAAAAGGCTAGATACTAAAGAGCCATATGAATTTCAAATAGGGGATAACCATAATGACTTCACCTCTCAGAAGCAATCAAAGGGGAATGAGACTTTGGTAGTCGAAACCACTTTCTCCCTTAAATCTTCTTTAAAACAAAAGGGCAAATCTTCGGATAAGTGCTTCCAGCAGAAGTACGATTTCAATGATGAGCAAGTCGTCCCAATCTTCAAGTCCTTGATCAAGGTAAAGAATATCAAGCTTCCAAAATCAATACGACCTGAGGAGATGTCGAGAACGGATGATCCCAATTACTATGCATACCACAGGATGGTTTATCATCCCACTTTTAACTGTTATGTCCTGAAGGATAGGATCCAAGCTTTATTGGATGTAGGTGTCTTTACCCTTCAACCCTGATTATTGCTGGAGTGGGGGTAGTCTTTGTTTCTCCGCAAAACCATGTATTATCCCTATCCGCTCCATAAATACTATCAAGTTAATGAATACCTCTGATAGTTAGTTTCCTCCAAATTCGTCCACCAATCCTTTTCAATAGGATAGCAGGACCACAAAATACTATCAAGTTAATAATTACCTCTGATAGTTAGTTTCCCCCAAACTTCCCTCACCAATGCTCTTTAATAGGATGGCGAGACTACAAAATATTATCAAGTTAATGATTATCTCTAATAGTTATTTCCCCCAAACTTGCCTCGCCAATCCTCTGGCGGTACCATAAAATACTATCACATTAATGATTACCTCTGAAAGTCAACTTTTACCCCACTTGAAAACAATTTGTTAAGTAGTGTTCTACCATGCGATGAGTATCTATTTGTCACTAGATCAAGATAGTGATCTACCATACGATGATTCACTTTCTGGTCTTTTCTAAACATTCTATTTCCTTAGAATGATCAAAGATAGTGACCTACTGAGAGTACCCTAGAGGGGGGAGGGGGGTGAATAGGGTTATTGTTAATCTTATTAAATGTCGATTAAAATTAGTTAACAAATATATCCTAACAAAGATGATATTCAAAATATATATGCAAGGATATATATGCAAAGGGAAAAATAAATAAGAAATAATATAAATAAATAGTGGACACAAAGAGCAATCCAAACACAATAATATGATCATGGAGTTCGGACCTTCCGTCCTACGTCTCCGCTCCCCACTCCCGAGGAGAACTCCACTATTGACACACCCGGTTTGGAAGCCGAAACATCTCTACACACTCGGTTTTCTAGCTCACCAAAAACTCTACAAATCTCTCACAATGTACATACACAAAATACAACCTTAAGTGTTGGTCCTCACGTATCGCCTCCCTCAAATGCTCGGCTTTACTACCTCTCTCTAGGCTTTACTACCGACGCCACTCCTTTTGGTATCGACTACGTCCTCAACACACACTCCTCTTGGTGTAAATGTGTATTACAAAGTGATACTCTCACAGTAACGCTCAATTACAAGATTTTATTCTCTACAATAGATGAGAATACAATTTAGGCTCACCTTAAGGTTACCCTCACCACAACCCTAAATTATATAATATGTGAAAAATACTTAAGCTCAAAGGTTTTGAGTGCAAGCAATGAGAAAATAAAATCAAACTCAATTAAAGTCTAGCAAATATAAATATGATCATATAAATGTAAACAAGCTAGATAAATGAGTTGCGAAAATTTCTTTAGAACAAGAGAGATGGAGATGTGAAATGGAAAGCTCAAACCAAAGAAGATCTCCTCTTCTTGTGAAACAATCTTCACAAAACCAATTTTGTAAACACTTAAACAAACTTAAACCACTCTTAAAACTTGTTTTTAAAAACTCTTTTTCTTAGTTCAGAAATGAAATAGAATAGGGTATGTATAGGATGAAGAACCAAGGCACAAAACCTAAGCAAAACCAGCAAAAATGATAAAATAACCAAGGCTGGAAATATAGCTGTTACATGCCATCAATCGACTGATGAGCTAACCGTTGTAGGTATTTTTCAGCTCATTAGTCGACTGATAACATTTATCAGTCGACTGATGTATCATCAGTCGACTGGTCAGTCGACTAAAACAAAACAGAAATTTTTAAGAATTGCAGGCACTTTCTTTAGTCGACTGATAACAGCTTTTCAGCCTGACTTGAAAAAGTAAAAAACAAAATTCAAACCTATTTTAAAAATAGCAAACAAATTCAGAAAAAATGTAAAATTTTGGGAAATTAATGATTGTAAACATGATAATACACATGTTACAAAAACTGGTTTTCAAAAAACATCTCCAAATGTGAAATCTCATCATTTTGCAAAATCACATAAGTATGAACATGTTGAAAACTTGATTTTACCAAAATGACTTAAACAAAACTTTGAAACACTATAAAATGGATTTAGAGACTTATAACAAGATATGAAAATAGTGTAAATAAGTCTTCAATCTATAAACATAATATTTTGCAATTTTAATAGAATATGAAACACATAAATATGAAAATAAAGATATATATTATTTCATATCTATATAGCTAAACCAAAACAACTTATCCACATAGAAAACAAATAAATATTATATATTTATTTGTTTACAAAAACTTTTGTGGATAAAACACATAAACCATTAAATTGTGTGTGTATAATATTAAGCTTAAGATATTAACACACAAAGTATAAACCCTAAACTAATTTATCAAGCAATGATCTTCATGAAACTCTACCTTGGTAACATGGACGAAGCTTGAACTTGAATATGACTTGATGTGCAATGGCTTCATTCTACTATTCTGCCAACCTCCATTTGATGTGATCGTGTAGGCTCAATCCATCCAACCTCCAACATATTATTTGTCTAGAATACCTAATAAAAAAACATAAGCACTAGACAAACAATATTAGGAATTGATTACCTCCACACCATCATTCCTGCAAATGACGTTGTTCGTCGATTGTAGCCTACCAAGCGATGAGCCTCTATTTCCCCCCTTGTTTCTAAATAGTGACCTATCATGCGATGAGTCACTATTCATCAATGATACCACATCATCCCAGCGGGCCTACCATGTAATGGGCCTCGCTTTCAAAATATCAGGTTGAGTTGTTATACTAAACAACACAACTAAACTCTAACACTTAATCCAACACCTTGAACGGCTAAGGATAAAGAAGAAATATTAGCATTAAATCTAAGAGAAACTCATCGAATACTTATCATGCTAAGGGTAAAAGCGTGGCTAGTCCAACTAAAACGGTAGTTGGTAAAGACACATCTCGAAGTAGCTAAACTTCATCTCGAAGTATTAAGGTTCACCTAGAAATGACAAACTTCACCTGCAACCATGAAGTGCACCCTAGAGCATCGAAGCTCACTAAGAGGCCAAGCTAGTCATGCAAGCTAAGATCGTCATGCAAGCTAAGTTCATCATGCAAACTTCGCCTATAACCATGAGATTTACCTCGCAGCATCGAAGCTGCCAAGAGGCCAAGCTCGTCGTACAAACCAAACTCGTCATAGTCGAGAAGGTTCAAAGTATTTCAAACCTCATACAACCTAACTCAGGTCTAAAAACTTTGAAGGAGGTCTTGTAGGCACTAAAAAATGTCAAGGAATTAAGCAAAGTTTAACTTCGCTAAAAGCATGACGAGGCTCATCATCATGATGAACCTCATCTTAGCTAACGAAGCCCATCAATAGAGTCAAAGTTCGTCATTAAAAATGAAGTTCACTTAGAGATGAAAATCCTCTAGAAGATGAAACTCATCCAAGAGACAAAGTCCATCTTAAGACGAACATCGTCAAACAGTGCCTCAACCCTCTGAAGACGGAGTTCGTCAAGAAACGAAGTTCATCATTGAAGATGAAGTTTTTCGTTGTCATTATTGATGAACCTCGTGCATAGCCGAACCTCGTTTATCATAATTTTTCGAGGCTATATTTAATGAGGGTTAATGACCAATAACTCATATTTAAGGAGAGTTAATAACCACTAACTCACCCATTTAAGTGGGAGTTAATGACCACTAACTCCCTCATTATTAGGGGAGTTATAGCCCATTAACTCACTCCTTAATGGTCCTAAGCCTATAAATAGGCAAGATCAACATGAAAGAAAGGGGGCGATTGAGAGGCTATTCAAAAAATCTATCTCTTCTCCACTCTCATGGATCTTCGTAGATTATCAGCTAATCATTTGGCCTTGGAGCATTGAACCTCATAACAAGCATGACGAGGGTCATTACAATGACGGACCTTATCTCAAATAACAAAGCTTGTCGTTGGAAACAAGATTTGAAGTGCGTCAATGAAGATGAAGCTCATCAGTGAAGATGAAGCTCGTCAGACGAAGTCAGTGAAGACAAAGTTCGTCAGAAGAAGCTCACTATACTGCAAAGTCTGCCTTGCTAGATAAACTTCACTGTGTATTGAGGCTCGTCTGATCTGACGAATCTTGTCATGTAGCGAGGCTCGTCGTTTGCGGGAGATCTAGCTGTAATGGCTCCGAAGACCAAGTCATCCACGTGGACTAAACTTCAGGAGCACATTACGCCCCTATTAACCAACTTAGGCTGAATTGCAGGAGGCGGTTACACTCTCTACCCACAATTTTAGCACGTCGGTTACATTCTGAAACTCTACAAATAGCCACAAGCAACTATAAAGAGGGGATTTTTAGGATCTTTTTTGGAGGATTTTTTTGGCTATCGCGTGAAGAGATATCAGTATTTGCATTCTAGTGATATAAGCTACCGTCAGAAGCTTTCAAAAGCTTTCATGATCTTGCTCTGATCGTCAACGGGAAGCAATCTCAGCTTGACCATCGAAAGAAGCATCCTTTCGCCACCAAGAACCTATTTTTAAACAAAAAAGAAGTTAAATTAATCTTCCCTTCTCCTGTAATCAAGAGAGAGTGTGAGTGATTAAAAGGGATTCGTACTAAGCGATCGAACCCATTCTCAAAACAAGAATCAATCAACTTCAATTTTTCAACCCTACAAAGTTCTAGGGTTTTATGGAGTGGAAGAGAATATTAGAACTATAGACATGGTGAAAGATCAAGATATTGAGATCCGATAACGGTGGCGAGTACACTTCTGACCCCCTTCAGCAGCTATGTCGAGACAAAGGCATAGATGTAGGCGTTTAAAATTGCCTATGAGAGCCCTCACGCAACCCGAAGCAAAGAGTGGACGAGTCAAGAAGGCTTACCCAATCATCTCGTGCGCATCAGTCAACACACGCACATCAATCACCTCGTGCGCGTCGATCAATGCGCATACGTCAATCAGCTCACGCGCGTCGGTCAACGTGTGCACGTCAATCAGCTCGCGCGCGTTAGTTAACACGCGCATGTTAATCAGCTCATGCGCGTCAATCAACACAAGCACGTCAATCAGCTTATGCGCATCGGTTAACACGCGCACGATAATCAGCTCGTGCGCGTCGGTCGACACGCGCACGTCAATCAGCTCATGTGCGTCAGTCAACGCACACACGACAATCAGCTCGTGCGCGTCGGTCAACACGCGCACGTTAATCAGCTCACGCGCACGTCAAATCCTTCGAGCGAGTCGGTCAACACACGTATGTCAGTCAGCTCACCTTCGTCAATCAGTCTCAGCGAAGCATACAAGTTAACAAAACACCGAAAGGTGAAAAGAAAGCATCAACTCGCATGCGCGCGCGGTTCGCTTGTAAGTGAACCGCGGCCGCGCGGTTCACTTCCAAGTGAACCGCGGCCACTTTGATGTGAACCGCAGTTGTGCAGTTCACATCCAAGTGAACCGCGGCCACACAATTCACTTTGATATGAACCGCAGCGACGCGGTTCACTTGGAAGTGAACCGTGGCCGTGCGGTTCACTTCAATGTGAACCACGGCCGCGCGGTTCACCAGGAGTCATTTCGCACAGTTCTGACCCGAAAACACGTTTTTGATGGTTTTGTGCTGTTTTCTTAGGATTTATCTGTTCCAGGGATTCTCAACTGACTTGATATCATCCACAACATGGTTAGGCTGTTATTAACTGAAGATAAGGCCAAATCGTTCATTCTCATTTGAATAAACGTATCTGAAGCCCTATAAATATGAGCCTAAGGCCTCCATTTTACGGATCTGGAACTTTATCAAGAGGACAAAGTGCTGCTGGATTGAGGAGTCAAAGGAGCACGAATTTTCAACAAAGACGAGTTAGATCCCGGTGAACTTCAACAAAAAGACGAAGGCTTTCGAAGGATCTGAACCCGTTTCCCCCGTCCGTTCCTTGAGATTAGGCTTGGTCTTAATCTCGAGAAGAGCTACTGAATTCACTTGGTCGATTTTAGCACTTCAAGTGAATACTTCCTTCATGATGTAGGAGCTCTATGAAATCTTCTGCCAACCAGATCTAATCTGTAGGTGGTCCACAGATAAACCCCGGCACCGGCAACGATCCTGCACAAGCAAAAGGCGATAAACATCTATTGTGTGTAGTTTGAAAGATAATTGTAATCATTGATTAAAAGTCTTATAAAAAGACTATTTTCTTGAATTTGTTGTAACGCTTAAAGTTGTAATGGATTCTTCAGCGAAATCAATTTTCCACTCAAACACGCTGGCGACCATAGTGGGAGCTGACAGCCTTTCTACGAAGGCTGATGTGTAGCAACCTTGGATTCTCATCCTGGTTGAAGATGAGGTTGAATATGAATTTGATCAGCAGAAGTACGAGGAGTACTTGTCCTCCTCCTCCAGATCCACCTCTCCTTGCAGGTGCAGAGAGGTCTACTCCAAGAAAGCTTACTGGACTTCAGCTTCGGACGTCCAACAAGAAGATCTTCCCGCCACTATGGTGCCAATGGCTCACAATGCCCCACCGGCATCCGACGAGGCCAAAGCCACAAATATGAACCCCTTGAACAAGGAATTCACTGCAGATTACGTGCCCATTCTCTCAAAGAGAGCACGTCAGAGACGACGCCAATGCCTCGCACGTCAGCTGGCCAAAGCCTTGGAGCCAGTTGATGGAATCTGCTATGAATCGGATCTAAAGTCCAGAAGGCGCCAACCGCCGCAATAGCGAGTGGACAACCCCTCCTCCTTCAAACCAGCAAAGATCGAATGGATCCGCGTCAAAAGGACCCGCTCGACTCTTCAGGAGCGGATTCAGAAATTCTACGCATTGCTTGCATATGCAAGAATTATTGTGCAAGAAGCTAAAACATTGCAGGAGGAAGAAGTGGAAAAGAAGCCACCAAGACTGTACAAAGTATAGAGGCCAAAGTCCAAGACGGCAACCGAAAACATCAAAAAACACGGTTCACTTAAATCTAAACCTCCTAGCTGTGGTTCACTTAAATCTGAACCTCCCAGCCGCAGATCACTTGAATCTGAACCTCCAAGCTGAGGTTCACTTAAGTTTGAACCTCCAAGCCGCGGTTCACTTAAGTCTGAACCTCCAAGACGTGGTTCACTTTAGTCTGAACCTCCAAGCCGCGGTTCACTTTAATCTGACCCTCCAAGTCACAGGACACTCGAGTCTGACCTACGGTAGGACAAAGACAGAAGACATTCTGCACTGTTTCTCCGATTCCATCGAGTTCTGCACCTCCGGTAGAGCCCCGCGACAACGTGGATTTGTCCCGATTTAAGATAAAGATCATAGATCGCCTTGGTCCTTCGCACGATGATTGAGGTTAAGCGCTTGGGCCTATTGAACGAATCTTGAATGACTGGGGGTCGAAATCATCCTCCTAAGTAATGGAAGAGATTGCATGATGGGAAAATCCCTATAACTGACCGCATTGGATTGCGTGTTGAAGTCCAGGAGCCCGTTGAGGTCCTACGCTCACGAAAACATAGCCTCGAATATGTGACTCTTGAAGACACCAACAAAATGTTGAGTCCCCAGAGGAAAGCGTATTCGTCTAACGATGACGTTATACCTGGGAAGTCATGCCAACACACGAAGGGTTGCTCCGGTCATCTGACCGACGAGTTGTACTATCGGGCTGGGGGTATGAACAAGCCTCAAAAAAGAAGTACCTAAGACATAGACTCTCACTATCCGCCTGCCAAGATAATCAAAGCAGTATTATCAGAATGTTACTGCCCCAAGGCCTCAGAGAGGGTGTTGGTGTTTGAAAGAATCTCTACCAGAATGTCCAAGTCTAAGCCAAGGCGTTTCCATAGAAAGAATTCAACCGCTCAAGATGATGAATTTCCAGAAGTGTTCGTCAACATGACTGGTAGAGGGAAGTCAACGTGACACTTTAGTCCAGATTAATTTTCCGCAATATCCTAGCAAATAACTCGATTACGATTGGAGACAAGTAGACGAAGGGATTACCAGAGAATGCAAAAGGGATTACCCTCAGACGACGAAATTTTAGATGCTTGCTCAGCAGTAGCTTTCGATGATACAGCATCAAGCGCAGGACAATCCTATGAGTCATTTATGATCAACGCCGAACAAATGGATAAAATTATTAAGGATGCTCTAACCAAACAGAAAGAGAATTTTAAATTTGAAATGGAAATGGCTATGCAGCAGATGAGGGAAATGTATGACCAACAAATCAGGGCGCTGGCAAATCAGCAGGGAGAGTCCAGCTGTCGTATTAAACCCAACCAAGTTGATAGTGATCGGGAAGGGAACGAGAATGCCAATATGGATACACCTCCTATTGATAACAATACTGGGGGTTGTCCTTCAGATGACAATAATGCGAAGGAGGACTAGGTCACTACTTCCCAGAATCGCTCAAAGAAAGATACGAGCGAAGATAAAAAGATGAGGGACTTAGAGAGCAAAATCAATGCATTGATGAGTGCTCAGGAAATAAAGAAGTCTGGTATACCGTGTCCATACCTGAGGAAGTGGGAATCAATTCCATACCTGGTGAAGTTTAATTTGATCAACTTCACGCTGTTTGACGGAAAGGATTCCCCTACTCAACACTTAATATACTTCAAGTCTCATTTAGGAATAATCTTCGGCAATGAGCCTTTGATGGTACGGTCATTCATTGGCACTCTTCGCGTAGTAGCCTTCGATTGGTATCGTCATCTTAAGTCGGGGAGTATCAGCAGTTGGGATGACATGGAGGACATGTTTCTCACAAATTTCTTCGATAACGACACCGAGATTTCAATTGGGACACTATTCGATGAGAAACAAAAAAACGGAGAGTCAGTTGAAAACTTCGTTAAAACATTCCGAAACAAAACAATGAATTGTCGGGATCCGGTCAGTGAAGACTTCATCCTTGAGACTTGTCACAACAATCTCTCTTTGGACATCCTCGAATCTATGGGAATGACACTATCCAAGACTTGGAAGGATTTGAAAGTGCGAGGATAACGCGCCGAATGATTTCTTAAAAGGAAGAAGGCCGAAAAGGGTCAGACGGCGACTAATACTCCACAACAGAACTTTGTCCCTCAGGGTAAGGGAAAGGCACAAGCAAATACAGTGGACGCGAATCAAACGTTCAAGCTGCAACCACAACCGCAACTGCAACAGCAACAACAGCAAAAGGCGTCATAACAGTCGTAGTGGCAATAACGTCCTTAGAAAAAAAGAACTCAGAACCAAAATTCCCGAAGGTCTACTCATTTAAAGAAGACAAAGTCCCTGGTATTTTTAAATACCTCATAGAGAACAACAAGATCAAGTTATCTCCGATCCAAAATCAGGATGACGCTAAAAGGGTTAATGACCTAAAATATTGCATATTCCATAGGGTGGTTCACCACCCTACCAAGACATGTTACACCCTCAAAGACAAACTCCAAGCTTTGATCGATGTTGGTTTTCATTACCATGAAAACATCGAAAGAGAAGAAGGTGGGTGCGAACACAGTGTCAATCAGTTTCGGGTCTCTTCCTTTGAATTGGTTTCAGCCCGAGCCTATGATGAAAGTAGCGGTGAAGACCATCAACAATGATCCTCACAAACAATCCCAGAAAGGACTTGTGCTACACACAGCCCCAAATGGTGAGATTCTCTGGATCCATCCCGATTTGATTGAAGATGAACAATGGGTCGGATCGTCATCTAAGAAGAAGTCAAAAGGGAAAGGGAAGTCTTGCTGTGGAGCCGCAGCTATTCAAGAAGAAAATGGCGAAGAGATTCCTACTTTCCCATTCTCCGAAGATGAGCAAGAGGTCTTTGCTACTAGGAGTGGAAACAAATACCACTTCAAGTACTCGAGTGCATCCGATCAGTTAGCTGAGCAGGGGGTGACCAAAAATGTTCCTTCTAAAACATTAGCTGAAATGGGAGTGGCCATAACTCACCCTGTAGTTGTTGAGAAGACTCAACAAAAGCAAAAAGAGAAGGAGCCCTTACATCAAGAGGTTCAGAACCCGAAGCAGTCTCGATTCAATCAACCGATCGGAAGAGATAAACCGGGGAGCTCGAACACCCCACACCACTTCGATATTATAGCGCAGTTAGCAAATATACTAGCTAGAATAACTCTATATAAGCTGCTGCATCTTTTGAAGGACACGAGGGAAGCATTGCAAGAAGCCTTGGCAAATTTTGATGTTTTCCTAACTCAGATCAAGCCATCCCCTGAAGAGCTAGAGCCGCCAGTCCAACATTGTAACCTCGTGGCACACCATTTTCCCTGCATTTCATTCACCAAAGAGGACATGTAGACAAAGAATTCAAAGCATGACCGGCCCCTGTATTTCACCGGACACATTGGCTCCAGCGTTGTCAACCGGATCCAGGTCGATCCGGGTTCCGCTGTTAGTATCATACCCCTCCGACTGATATGCAGTCTCGGCATACCAGCCAGTAAGCTAGCCTCTATGGGTGCTACAATCTATGGATTCAACACCAGTGGGTCCTGACCATTGGGTAAAATCCGGGTAAAGTGCCAGATTAGAGATTTAAGTCGGAAGTCACATGCTATGTGATCGACGAAGAGACTTCTTATAACTTACTTTTGGGTCGATCATGGATCCACAGTAATGTTATAGTCTATTCTACCCTCCATCAATATCTCAAATATGTGGACACCGATAATAAAGTCAAGACGGTGGTCGCGGATAAGCAACCGTTTAAGGGTTGGAAAATTACTTTACCGACTCCCTTCTTTACAGTGCTAAATCCGATACTGAACCATCGGCCCAAGGTATGGATAGTGGAGAAGAAACTGATACTGAAGCTAGGTTTGATTACGATGGTGGTTTTGTACTTAATGACATTATACCCATTGTAATCAATCTTGACGATGAAGAGTCATCGGATAGTAGTTGTAATTAGCAACTTGCCAAAGAGGTAGCAATAAATGATGATTTAGAGTACTCGTTGTGTCTTGATAATATCATGAAGGGGTTATATGATAACCCTGACTTGTATATGCCAATTCAATCATTTTGTATGATGAAAAAGTAGGTGCAGGATTTGTTCGGAACAACACTTGTTATCCCCGCAAAGGCAGGGGGTGAAAAGGAAGTTATATACAGTAAAGGAAAAGAATTTTTGATATCGGACCACTTCTTAGAAGAAGATGACAATGATGATAAACATGTCCCTCATTTATTCAGATATAACAAAAAGGCGTGTAATCTCATGGAGAGATACGGATATGGTTTCGTACTTGGAGAGGGTCTTTGTTTTAGTCGAGGTCCGTGAGTCCTGCCTCAAATGGCCTATGTACCAAAAGGAAAGCCCGGTCATTATTATAGCTACAGAAGAGGTTTAGGCTATGTCTCTTCATCCGATGACGAGTGCTGCTGGCAAATCATCGATCAAATAGCTAATAAGGATACAGACGAATATTCTTCCGATTCTTCAGCCTGGGACTCCGACATTAATCTGGGAGAAATGTTCAAAGAACTAATGTCGAATATGACTTCGATCGACCCCGTCACAACTGAGGAGGATGATCAAATGCTAACCTAGGAAGACCCTTAGGTTCATCACCTGAATATATAGTACAATGATAGGTTTGAACAAAGGGAACCCCCTACCGAAGATCAAGTAATCCAGGTGAATATGGGCAATGAGGATGATCTGAAACCGATATTCATTAGTGACGGTCTCCCGCCAAATGAGAAAGAAGAGCTAATTACCCTCATCAGGGATTATATCGATGTTTTTACTTGGAACTATGAGGACATGCCAGGACTCGATCCAAATGTGGCAATGCACCACCTCAACATTAAGCCAGATGTTAAACCTGTTAAGCAACAGCAAAGACGGTGTTGTCCGCAAATCATGGAGACGGTCGAGTCCGAAGTTAAAAATCTTATTGACTCGAGTTTTATTAAGGAGGAGCAATACCATGAATGGCTTGGCAATATTGTCCTGGTCCTTAAGAAGAATGGGAAAATCAGAATCTGTATCGATTTCAGAGATCTTAACACCGCCTACCCGAAAGATGATTTTTCTCTTCCCATCACGGATGTTATCATCGATAATATATGTGGGTTCGAAAGAATGTCCTTCATGGATGGATTCTTTAATTATAATCAGATAAAGATGCATCCAGATAACGAAAAACATACTGCATTCAGAATACCCCTTGGTGTCTTCTGCTACACGGTCATGCCCTTCGGCTTAAAGAATGCAGGTGCCACATATCAGAGAGCCATATCAAAGATTTTTCAAGAGCATCTATGAAAGACTGTCGAATGCTACGTGGATGATCTAGTCGTGAAAAGCCGTGACAAAAATGATCACATCAAAGACTTGAAGATGATGTTCGACCTAATGTGGACTCACCAGTTAAAGATGAATCCTACCAAATCTTTCCTCGGAATGCCCAGCGACAAATTTCTTGGATTCTTTGTCACCATAGAGGGGATTCACATCGACCCTGATAAAGTGAAGGCAATTAACGACTTGAAACCACCGGGAAACCTTAAAGAACTCAGAGGGTTATAAGGACCGTTGGCGTATATCCGTCGGTTCAATTCGAACCTCAGGAAAATGTCAGCCATTTTCCAAACTCACGATGAAGGGTGTATCATTCATATGGGATGATGCTTATCAGAAAGTGTTCGAGAATATTAAAGAATATCTCTCGAAACCCCATGTACTCATTGCACTGAAGTCGGGCAAACCGTTCTTGATTTATGTCAAGGCGACGAGCCACTCGTTAAGTGCATTATTTGCACAAGACGATGACAACGGTCACGAACAGGCCGTATATTACTTGAGCTGGACCCTGGTAGGCGTCGAATCTTAGTATCCAATGATCGAGAGGGAGTGTCTCGCCTTGGTGTTCGCAATTCAAAAGATGCGACATTATTTGGTTGGATAGACTATTTATATCATCTCCAATGTTAATCTAGTCCGAGTGTTCATGATGCAGCAGACTTTCATGAATTGGCGGTTAGTAAAATGGGCCCTGTTACTATCTCAATATGATCCGCACTTTAAACAACAGAAGTTGGTTAAAGGACATGATATTTGTGATCTCCTGGCAGCTAACCCAACTACGAATATCGTCGAAGTATACGACGATCTACCGAATGAGACCCATGAAGTCAACATAACTTCCCATCAACAGGTATAGCATTTGTACTTCAACATTGCTTCTTGAGCAACTAATGTAGCAAGTACTCCCGGATGTTCTATGGTCTCCTTCGGAGTTAGAGTTGTCCTAGTTTTTCGGGAAAACATGTGATGCCTCAAGCCTACTCTCTAACCGAGCTGTGTTCGAATAATGTAGCTGAATATAACGCGCTACTCATCGGACTCAGTTTCGCTAAAGAGCTGGGGGTTGAATATCTCGAGGCTTTCGGCGACTTCCAACTCATAGTTAAACAAGTTCAAGGAGAGTATGACGTCAGAAATCAAGATTTGATACCATATCATAAGGTGGCCGTTGAGATGGCAGAATCATTCAAAGGATTCTTCATCGAGTACATTCCGCATCTACAGAACGCATACGCAGATGCGCTGGCAGCGTTAGCAGTGTCTCTGACACAACCTCCCAAAACGGAACAGTTTGTTATAGTAAGAATTCACCAGCTCTTCATACCAATCTATGATATAAACAACGAAAAGGAGGATACTAAAGAAGTGTATTCAACCCAAGACGAGTTCGAGCCACGAGATTGGCATTTCCCTATCATTGATTATGTCTTACATGGGATCTTACCAGAAGACGTGAAGGAAATGGACTCAATCCGACAGAGAGCACCAAGGTTCTACTATAACATGGAGAATCGAACGCTATATCGTCGGGGGTACGATGGTTTGCTACTATGTTGCCTGTCCACTAAAGAGGCAGAAGAAGTCCTTAACTAGACGCACGAAGGAGTTTGTGGTGCACACTAACCTAGTGCCAAACTTTACGATCGCATCAGAAGAATGAGATATTTTTGGTCCACCATGATAAATGACGCAGTCACGTATGCCCGGAAGTGTCACGCGTGTCAAATACACGCGTATTATATGCACCAACCCCCAGAGCAACTGCACCCTTCAGCCACGTCATGGCCTTTCGAAACTTAGAGAATGGACGTTATTGGTCCTATTTTTCCCCCATCCATCAGAGGCGACCAGTTCATCCTAGCAATTACAGATTACTTCTTTAAATAGGCTGAAGCGATTCCGCTCAAAGAAGTTAAGACGAGCAACGTGATTACGTTCATCAAGAACCATATTATCTACTGATATGGTGTCCCAAGGCGGATCATACATGACAATGGGCCCCAGTTTGTCAGTAACGCCTTCATCAAGTTTTACGAGAAGTTCAAAATTTAAGACGTCTCGTCGACAACTTACAATCCCACAGTGAACGGGTTGGCAGAGGCTTTTAACAAGACTATCATAAAGCTTTTATCAAAACTCGTGAAGACTAATAAATGAGATTGGAAGGATAAGCTTGGCGAAGCCCTATGGGCCTATCGTACCATGGTCCGCACACCGACGAGAACGACCCCATATTCTCTGGTATACGGGTATGAAGTCGTTCTTCCGTTGGAAATCCAAATTCCATCTCTTTGGATCGCTCTTGCAACAGAGTTGACAACCAAAGAACAGCATCAGAAACATCTCGAAGAACTCGAGATGCTCGATGAAAAGCGCTTAGAAGCTCAACAGCACATTGAGTTCTACCAAGCCAGAATTTCCCGAGCTTTTGATAAAAAAGTTCGATAACGGAGTTTTAAAGAAGGAGACTTTGTCTTAGCTATCCGAAGACCAATAATCCTTAATTCCAAGAAGAAAGGAAAATTTGAACCCAAATGGGAGGGACCATTTCTAGTAGAGATAGTTTACTCGAATGGCACATATCGCCTTATTACCAAGGAAGGTGTCCGTCTCATGATGCCGATAAACGAGAAGTTCCTAAAAAAGTACTACCCTTAGTACATTCGGGATAACCTATGTAACGGGAAGTTCCCAGAAAAATACCATAAGGGGTATTCTTAGGGATAACCCGGTAATTACAAAAGGGATAAATAAGAAATCTCCATATGGACTCTGAATGTCCTCAATGATGGAATGTATCTCAGTAATGAGATTAAATTCACCAACTTTCGTGAATAATTTTGTTGAGACGAGATTTGATCACCTTGAAAAATTAATCTTGCCTCACGAAACCCACACTGGTGTTTGATAATTCATAATCCTACACCACTGACTCCCTCTCTGATCAAATCAATTTACGGTGAGTCCACCGAAACTCCTATCGGTTAAATCTGTTCAAACGCTCGCCGTGTTAGTACACTTAACACTTGCGTTGTTAAAACACAATCACGACACTCTATCCTCCAATCCTTGGTAATTTTCAAACTTTGTGTGTTAAGCCCTAATCACTTAACACCTAAATCCCCCATCGAGTGGCAAGTACAAGTCGGCATTTTCACTGTCATCTGTAATCCACTCCCACTGTTTTCTTGATCAAACCTATAAAAGTTAGGGCCAAAGCCAGAATCCCCTCTCGATTCCTTCCATGAACGAGAGGTCCACTTTCACTTCGAGCAATCAAATCTATAAAAGTTAGGATTATCTCCAACCCACTAGGCCAAACCTATAAAATTTTGGGCCGAAGTCCGAGTTTCACTTCGATAAACGAAGAGCTCTTTTCCAATTTAAGCAACCAACCCTATAAAAGTTAGAGTTATTTAAATCTTCCCGATTCTCGGAGTGGAGATCCCAGTCTTAGTTTCACCTTTTCGGATTCTTAGGGTGGAGATCCTACCTTAAGTTTCCTCTGTAACTAGAGACAGAATATAAAATTCTTTCTCTCTAGTTGTGGGAGATAGAACATAAAATTCTTCCTCTTGTTAGACCCTAGAGGGGGGTGATTAGGGTCTTATGCTAATCTAATCCGCTTTTATGCTAATTAAAACTTATTAAAGAACTATTCTTGCAAGATAGATATACAAAGAGTTATGTGCAAGAATATGTAATATGAATAAAGGGATATATCCTAGCAATAAGATATATGGTGAAATATATGCAAGAATATATAAACTAACTCAAGGGTAAACAATCTAAATTAAAGATACAATAGTGATAGGGCAATATAAACAATGCAAACACATAATATGATCACGGAGTTCGGACCTTCCGTCCTACGTCTCCGCTTCCCACTCCCGGGAAGAAATCCACTATCACAACCGGATTTTCTACGCTCACCCGAATAACGTTTACACCTAACAATGTCGGTTTTTAACGTTCACCGATCAACGTTCACAATCACTCACAATATCGATTTTTAACGCTCACCGATCAACGTTCACTCATCACACTCGGTTTTCTAGCTCACCGAAAACTTTACAATACTAACTATGTAATAACAAATATGTTCTCTACAATAGATGAGAACTCAAAGTAGCTCACTCTCAATTGTTACAACTCCCCACAACCCAAATTATACTAAGTATGAAAATACAATTAGCTCAATGGTTGTGTGTGTAAGCAATGAGAAAAACAAGTCTAAATTCAATTTAATCTAGCAAAATAAATATGATACGTTAAGCATAAACAAGCTAGATAAAGAGTTTAAGAAAACTTCTCTAAAATAAGAATGGAGGGATGTAGATTGAAGCCCAAACAAGATTGATGGTCTCCTCAAACTCTTGTAAAATTCTCTTCATAAACAAACTCTTAAACACTCTTTTAAACAAACACAAAACAAGCTTAAACCCTTGTTAAACTCTTTTAAAACATTCTCTAGTAGTAGAAAATAGTTATGGCAAAGGGGTATATATAGGGTAGAAGAAAACAACCCAAAAAACCCTAAAAATCCACTAAAAACAAAAAAAATAAGTTATCATTACTGTGCAACGGTCGACTGCTACAGTAACAGCGGTCAACCATATTGTAGCACGGTCGACTGTACTGTTCGCAGACAGTTTCTGATTTTGGTAGATTCTGGAAATTTACGTATCTGATTTTGTAAAATCAATTAAAAATAGTAAATCAACTCCAAAAATTATGAAATTTTGAAGGACAGTTCTAGACATGTAGATAAACATGTTGGAGAGGAAGTTTTTAAATATCACTTCCCAGTTGATAGAAATAAATGTTTGAACATAGATATACAGTTTTTGAAAAAACTGCTAAAAATACGGTTTTGTAAATTCAACTAAAAATAACAAAACAACTCCAAAATTAGTAAAACTTGGAAAAATGTTTTTATATATGATGATAAACATGTAAATGAAGAAATTTTTCAAATTGCGTTTCCCAATTATGAAAACACATTAGTTTTGCAAAAACATGCACGAACATGAGCTTATTAAAAACTTAATTTTGTAAATTCAGATAAACATAACAAATTAATTCCAAAATTGATAAAACTTTGGAAAATATTTATAAACATGAAATTGAACATGTTAGAAAAAGAATTTCTCAAATTGAGTTTGTCATTTGTAAAAACTCATGTATTTTGCAAGTATGTCCAAAACATAAAAATATGATATACATAAAATTTGATGTTTTGACATAAACAATATTTTGAAACCCTATGAAATAATTTTATAAACTTAATAAAATATGTATACAATGATTGTTAAGTCCATAAACCATAACTTATGTATATATATAACTATATATATAAACCAAATATGTGTGTGTATATATGATTAAGCTTAAAGTACTAACACACATAATATAAAACCTAAACTAAATATACCCAAGCTTGATGAAGGTCTTCAATGAGCTCAATTTTGTACACTTACAAATGAAACTTAAACTTGGATATTAAACTTGAATTACATTGGCTTTAACCACTATTCCGTCAACCTTCATTGGATGTGATCGTGAATGCTCGATTCCATCCATCCTCCACCATATTGTTTGCCTATAATAAATATAAAAACACAAACACTAGAAAAATAATATTAGATGTAAATTGTTTGTAAATCATCATCAAAACAAGAAGGCTAACTCCTCTTTCACTAGGGGTCCATATTTACCCTAAAAAAAGACCTGAAGATAGAATATACAATTCTTTCTCTTCAGTTTTGGGAGATAGAATATAAAATTCTTCCTCTCCCGCTCCGGGTTTGTCTTTACCCTTAGAAAAGATACAATTCTTAACTCCAAATCCGTGCACTTCATGCACGAGGGATTTTATCTCGACCCCTAATTAGAGATAAGTCATCGCCTAACACGCGTTGCCGGTTTAGTCTTTCACCGAGTAAAAAAGATACCAGAATACAAATCTGAGGACTTTTATCCTGAATCCTAAGTAGGGATGAGTCAGCACCTAATACGCGTTGCCGGGTGCCATATTCCCATAAAAAATAGTGAAGTCTATGTATTCAAAATCATAGTACTAAGTCTAAGAAAATTAACTCTCTTTGCACAATGTTATATGTGAAACGGGTTTTAATAATTCACATGCTAGCCCGATTCGAACGGTAATCGGTAAAGGTACATCAAATTCGTTAAAGGCTGGGGATTTGCCAAAAATCTTAAGTCTACGTCTAACACATGTCGTCGGTTTAGTCTTTCACCGAGAGAAAAAGACATCATAATACAAGTCTGCGGAATTTTATCCCAAAGCCTAAGTAGGGATAGGTCAGCACCTAACACGCGTTGTCGGGTAGTCTATTTCCGTGACAAAGATAAAGTCTATGCATTCAATATCATAGCGTCAAGCCTAAGAGAATTCATTCTTTTAGCACAACGTTACATGCGGAACGGATTTAGACAATCTGCATGCTAGTCCGACTCAAACGGTAGTCGGTAAAGGCATATCAAATCCGTTGATGGCTGAGGATTTGCCAAAAATCCTATAAGTTTTATGGTTGATTATTCCAAACAGAATGAGATATTATAATAAAAGAGACATAAAGAACCAAAAAGAAATATTTTTATATTAATGAAAATTAAGTTTGTAGGTACAAAAGTCACAATCAATTTACATGGAGCTTATGGCAAAGAACTTGTTGCTCTAATTTAGACAATTCTACAGCATAAGCTTGATCAAGTTTGCTCTGTAGTGTGGTCCTCATAGAGTCCTCATTAGCAGCCAATACTTTCGCAGCTTCCGCTTTCATCGTGGCTAACTTCTCTTTGGTGAGTGCTAATTGCCCGGACATTTCCTCTCGAACGCGCTCCACGTGTACCTTTGTCATCTTCAAGATATTTGGGTGCCCTGTATTTTATCATGTCAGAACTGATAAATTAAAACTTTGAGCTAGGAATGTCATATTTGTGGGATTCAAGTGTGGTGTGAAAGGATATAAGCTTTGGGATCCAGTTGAGAAAAAAATTATGCTGAGTAGAGACGTCACATTCGATGAGGCTTCGCTCTTGAAGCCTACCAGCTCTTATCAGGTGGAGAGCACCCCGATAGAGGAGATATCGTAGGTGGTGGAGATTGATGCAGTTCCACAGAGTCCAGATGGGACCGTATCCATTAGAGAACCAACTGAGGTGACGCCAAGCAAGCACAGTGATTATTTGGAGGATACAGATATGACAGAGCAGGATCAGGGAATTACAGCTCAGGTTCAGGATTCGATTGCAGTTCAGAGACCGAGGAGAGACATACGGTTGCTAGCAAAGTATACGAACACAGTCGTTGCATATGCATTTCTGGTAGAGAGTGTCGATGAGATGGTTCCTACTACATTCAGAGAGGCTAAGTAGAGTTCATAGGCTGATTTGTGGCAAGAGGCTATGCGAGAGGAGATGGAGTCTCTTCAGAAGAACGACACATGGCAGCTTGTCGAGCTTCCAAATGGGCGGAAGGCAATTGGTTGCAAATGGGTGTATACCAAGAAGGAGGGCATTCAGGAAACTTCAGTGAGGTTCAAAGCTAGATTAGTAGTGAAAGGTTATGCACATGAAGAAGATATTGACTACAATGAAGTCTTTTCTTCAGTGGTGAAGCACTCTTCAATTCGGATCTTGCTAGCTTTAGTGACACAGTATGGATTGGAATTGAATCAGTTGGATGTGAGAACTACTTTTCTTCATAGTGATCTTGATGAAGAAACTTATATAACTCAGCCATTGGTGTTTCGAGTTGTAGGAAAGGAGAAATTGGTGTGTAGAAGCTTGTTGCGGATTTGCGCTTGTTGAGACCTTTCGAGGCCATTTGGATGAACTACGGGCGACTTGATCCCCATGAGAGAGGGGTACGTAGGCAACCATATTGATGTAGCCAGATTTGGAGAGATGATACATTGGTGCTCTTGTTAGTGTCGGCTTAATTTTGGGAACACTTTGCCGAGGTGGAAAATTATTGGATAGCAGGTTATTAGGCCAAACAGGATTCCTATTCTGTTTTGGTTTTGGTTTTGGTTTTAGAATGATTAGATTCCTAGTCTGTTTTGCTTTTAAGGTTAGTGGGAATCCTAGTCTGTTTTGGTTTTGGTTTTAGAATTGTTGGATTCCTAGTCTGTTTTGGTTTTAGGGGTTTCTATATATATAGAACGTTTTAGAAGAGATTGTTATCAAAGAAAAAAAGTCTTTTGAGCACTTTGAGAGGGAGATTATTGTGAGGGAGTGAGAGATTGTTGGTTAAGGTTATTTTGAGTGTTTGAGAGAGTTGTAACTCATTGTATTTCTCCTTCATTTAGTAAAATCTCCCCATCCTCTCCCCGTGTACGTAGGCAATTACCGAACCACGTAAATCTCTATGTTTGTGATTGATTTTGACCGTTCTTTTGTGAATTGCACTTGTTGGTTGTTCTCCCCCGTTGCTCGCCGACTCGTTTGGTTCGTGTGCACGCTTCTGCCAACGCGCAACAATTACAAACACTCATTTGAGTCTAACTTGTGTTCGAGATGATCTAGTACAGGAATATAGAGGTATGGAGCAATTTAGAGGTATCTGAAAAGTGGTTACTTAATTGGCAACAATTTGGAGGTATTTGAAATTATTGTTGTGGTTAACTTGGCAATCTCTTTTCTTGTGAGCGCTTTCGCTGCAAGAATTTAGGTTAGCTACAATTTGGAGGTATCTAAAATCTTTCTTGAGGTTAACTATGCAACCATAAGATCACCAAAACTAGAACACCATAGCCATAAGCGTTTTGAAAGTTCAACCTTACGCTTTCTGCTTCTAGTTTTAAGTTTTGAGTACTTTTGTGCCTGCAATTGACATACAACACAGATATGTAGTGTAGACATCTGACTTCTATAAACTCGAAATACAGAGACCGATGGAGATGGAAATTAGCTAATGGAAGTTTCTGTATGTACAATTGTGAATATGATATGAAAATAAAATTTGGAAGTTACTATTAT
Source organism: Asparagus kiusianus (assembly GCA_022839385.1). NCBI lineage: Eukaryota > Viridiplantae > Streptophyta > Magnoliopsida > Asparagales > Asparagaceae > Asparagus > Asparagus kiusianus. Next base: position 15,027 of record BQKN01000671.1, on the reverse strand, counting down.
TCTATCACATTCATTTACAACAGTAAATGTGTAATTTTAATGACCCAAGTGAAATGTTGTCCATGGCAAGTCATTTAAACCGCATAATTATTACACGTAAAGTGATACACATAATTTATGGACCCAAACCTGGATACATCAGAGTTCCTGTACATTCAGGCTACATGCGTTAGTACTGCAAACTTGATATAGTTCAATTTTTTGTACCATAAAGAATAAGGAATATTTTCATCTACTTGAACTGACCAAGTTTGTTAGGCTTAAGCTTGTAAATTGAATCTAAACCGGGGTTAAATCGCGGACAGATGGTGATTCAAACTGTGGATTGTAACATCTTCCTTGCAGGCAGAAATTTGATGGTAATTAAGATTTATAAAATAGAAGCTTGAATCGGTGATTGTAGAAGTCTACTCAGAGTACTGGTCCATCAAATATTAGGTAGGAAGTCAAAATTCCTGGCATTTTCTTTCAGATTGCTACGTGAATTGGAACTTTGTTCCCTATCAGTAGTCAAAGAAAAATAGGGAATTAACATTAATAGTATCCAAAGTATTTTATGATTTTACATAAAACATAATATCCCGGGGAACTGCTTGCTCCAATTTAATCCGAATGTTGACAACAGGCATAGAAGAATGAGTATAATTTTTGGCTGTCGAATGAGAAGGTACAATACTAATAGATATGTAGTATATTATGAGTCTATCATGTTTTAAGTCTATCCCGGTTAGCTTAAGTGGACAATAAGACGGTTTCTTATGAATTTTCAACTCATGCATCACATAGTGGATCAGGGACATTGTATAAAAGTCAAAATCAGTTTTTTGATTATGTGACCGCAATAGGATCAAGAAAGTGCAGCTTTGCTCAAATACACATTATTGTTAAAGAAATTTGAATGAACATCTCAAGGTAGTGTATTGTACCAATATATAAAAAAAAAAATTGTAGGGATAAGGAAACGACCGCTAGCAGGCAAAGACCACTGTGAAGTGCATGAAGGTAAAAAACAACCAGGTGAATCAAATTTAGTCAGATTGGAGCAATTCTCACGGTAATCTAAAAGATACACATCAGTGTAGGAGTAGTGTATAAGCTTACTATTGTGTAATATATTTGAATATCTACTTTGGATTGATGAGAACGATGACGAATGGATCTTCTAATATGGGCATACCTTATTCTATCCAATCACTTTCACCCTTGATTTATTCGAACAGATTTTCTACTCAAGATTGATTCTTTTCACAGCAGTAAACTTGCATATCACGAGACAGGTTATTGAAGAAAGTCATGTGACAGTATCATCTAAGTTGTGCACCGAACACAATCACTATCTAAGATCAATAATGTATCCATAATTACATATGTAGTAGTCAAGTTATGAAAAAAAGTAAGTTGAATGTTTATACATAATTTGAGAATTGTTTGTGATTATATTAACTTTTGGTATTGTTAGTTATTTTAGTCGTCTCCGGTCAGTTTTTTTGCTTGTAAACATTCCCTTTTTTTCTTGTGCATTTGAGAAACGTGGAATTGTTATGAACCTACCTTTTTACTATTTTAGTTGTAGTGTTATTAAGTAATTACATGGATGGCATATAATTTCTAATATGCTGTCATCTTTCTTATGGCAGAAGCTGGACCTGCACGTATCGTAACACCATTCACTAGTAGAAAAACGATCAACCTAGACGGAAATTTCCGTCTAGGTTGATTCAAATTCCGTCTAGATTAGATCAACTAGACGGAATTCCGTCTAGTTTGGGTGGTTTATTTTGCTTCCGTCTAGATTGAATCAAACTAGACGGAATTCCGTCTAAGTTGATCAACCTAGACGGAAGACAACCTAGACGGAA